>JBAMBO010003469.1:0-132788 GCA_037044535.1 Lordiphosa magnipectinata
TTGTTATACATATAAATAGCGGAGTTATATATTAGTCATATGGGTTCGGGGGCCGTTAATAAAAATATGTTGCCTACTTTTAGTCTTTTCCCTTTCTGCTAACATTATGTTTATAAGTTTATATTACTGTTAGTGCTCTGTTAATTAACATGAAGGAAGGATATTAAAAATTTTTTCCCCAGAGTAACGGGTATATCGAAGTCAGGCATGTCCGACTGTAACGTAAAACTTGTTTTGATTTCCTAAAAATAGAATAAAAGGGAATGTATGTCGAATTCGAAAATGTTTTATATTTTGTGTAACATTTGAATTTAAACCAAAATAATTTTTACCAATTTGAAAGTAGGTTTAAGAGAAAGATATTGCAATTTGAACGCTTGAAGTTATCAATCTTGAGCGGGGAAATGCACAAATATACTTGTTTATATTGGAGTGAAATTTTTAATAATAATCCTAAGAAAGGAAATATTAATAAATTTGAATTTATTTTTTTTAAATTAAAATGAAATTACAAGAAGGAGAACAGGAGATGCCTGAATGCCTTCTTTACAAGTGAGAAAGTCGGTCAATCCCGACTATAATATACCAGTTCAGGCCGCAGCTCGCACTGGCTCCCGACAATAATATTATAATAAATACATTTAAGGGTCACGCGGTTGTCGTGCAATATTTTTGTTATACGTACATCTCTTAGTTTCTCTCTCTCTGTCTCGCTCACTGAGATTGCCTTTGTTGAATGGAATGCTGTGGTGGCGGGTGGGGTGTTAAGTGACCGTTTTTTTGCTCATAACTTGAGTATAGTTGATCCGATCTTTATCATCGACCATCTATCATCAAAACTGTGGGAGATATGACGTTTTTTTTTCAAATTTCGGGGGCCGGAGGCGGCGTGGCAAATATTGAAAATAAACTTGATCTGACTGCAAGTATAAGAAATGTATGTCCCATACATGCTAAACCTCTATCTCTTACTATCTCTCAGATCTGTGCTTTCATACAGACTGAAAGACAAATACACGGACATGGCTAGATCGACTCGTCTGTTGATGCTGATCAAGAATATATATACTTTATAGGGTCGGAAATGATTCCTTCTTCCTGTTACATACTTTAGCACAATCCTTATATACTCTGTGTTCCTTTGGTACAGAGTATAAAAAGCACCAGGAGTGAACCTGAACCTATGAGTGGTTAGTCAGGCGGAAATGGTGCCTGGTCAGAAGTTGGAGTGTGGAATGTACAACTCGTGGATGCACCAGAGCTGGCATCTTTTTATTTCACATTTTTACATAAAACACTTTTATTTATGTTAATTACTTGTTAAAAATTTAAATTCCAAGAAAAGCTAGCGAAATGAGCTTATGACACAGCAGTTCGGATCTGGCTGCGCACCGTTAGGCGGCCTCAAAGCTAATGACGTCACAATGCCTACACGCACACAAAGGCAGGCCAAAGAGCGAGCGACGCAGACGTTGGCGTTGGCGTTCGCTGCGACGTCTTTAGCTCGCTTTCATTTTCGTTTGCTTGGGGAGTAGCAGCAGCAGCGTCTCCAGCAGCAGCAGCAACAACAACAACACCACGCCCGCATAAACCGACCGCCCCCCCCAGTCCACTGCTCCCTTTTGGCAGCACACAGCTTGCATTTGCCTTGCCCACTTTGATTTGTGTTTAGACTTAGAAGCAGTTGTTGCTGTTGCTGTTGCATTTGAGTTTTACTTTTCTCTTCTTTTCTTTCATTTTCCTCTGTGGGTTATTTTTTTGGCGCGCATGCGTGACTGAGCCAAGTTGGCCTGGAGGCGTCGCAACGCATGGTGGAGCTTTCACGTAATACGCAGTTGTTGTTGTTGTTGTTGCTGCTGGAATTTGCGTCTTATTAAAATTAAAATCATGTTATGAAATTCATAAAAATTAAAACGCCTCGTAGTTTTGTTCATTTAAATGCGGCGATTTGTAAAAGTTGACTCTCTCCCTGGATGACACTCTCTCTTTGAGTTTCTTTCTCTCTCCATCTCTCTCTCTCTCTCTCTCTCTCTCTCTGCCCCAAATTAGGTCAAGTTGTCGTGGTTTTAAGGTGTGTGAGTGCGTATTTTGTGCTTGGATCAAATTACTCATACGCCCCGACTGCACTTGGACGATAAGAGTACATTGATGTTTTGATGGCAGTCTAACCCCTTGCTGGTAGCTGTAGCTCTCCGCTTATCAGTCAAATTATTGCCACAATATCGATGACTACACGAGGAACAATTGATTGTGCAAAAACTCCATCTTGGCTTTTGCTTCCTTGTCATCGAATTGCAACAGTCCGAACTGCGCCCATATTAAAGAATTGCATTATTCACGGGGAGGGTGGATATTGGCCAATCCCATTGATAATGGTTATCAGTTTATCAATTGTGAGGCAATTTCCATAAATATTTGCATGCAGATGTGGCAAGATTCTTAAAAGAGGCTCAAGGTGTGTAGGTGGATAATCTAATCAAGTCACAAGTATAAATAAGTTTAATGCGCCAAAGCTCACCAATTTCATCAGCAGTTATTAAGTCTAATCAACTAAACAACAAAAGGATTTTCACCCTTTTTAAGTAATTTGGAAAGCTTATTTGAAAACCGCAATTTCTTGGTTTGAGTTCGAGTAAGCAACAGAAAATGAGATTTTTCTATATTTGGTTCTATCACTTTACCCATAAATAAAGCGATTTAAGATATCCCACCTTCAAACCATTCTTCATTTCAAGTTGAATCTTAACGAGAAGGCCAAGCTAACTTCGTCTATGCCGAAGTTTTTATACTCTTGCAAATGCTGGTTTTCAATTATCAGACTTTAAGAATGGTAACACTAAAATCAAAAATATTTCTTACTTCCGATCTATTATCAGATTTCGAGCAAATTTTGCGATTTTATTTGAAAGCTTATGAAAATAACAATCAGCGAGTTTAAGAATGATAAAATGGAAAAAAAATCTGTCGGAAGATATAGTCATCCGATTTCAAACAAATTGTGCGAATATATTTGAAATCTTAAGAAATTAGTACTCAGCGAGTTTAAGGACGCTAATATTAAAACAAACAAATATTTCTTACCGCAACACATTTTTCGAACGATCGGTCCTATGGCTATCATAAGATATAGTAACCCGATGTCGATCAAATTTTTCAGACTAGCGCTTCATATTAATAATCACCAAGCTTAAGAACGAGTTATTGGAAAACAAAAAAGTTTTTCTCACTAATACCCATTTTCCGACCAATGGTTTCTATGGCAGCAGTAAGATATAGTCATCCGATTTTGACCAAAACTTGAAAGTATATACTATTAATAATGGACGAATTTAAGGACGCTAACATTGAAAACAAAAAAGTTTTTCTCACTAAAACCCGGTTTTTTGATCGATGGTTCCTATGGCTGCTATAAGATATAGTCATCCGATCCAATCGGTTCCGACATATAAGCAGCGTGCAGTAAAAAGAAGACTCTGTGGAAAATTTCAGCTCGATAGCTTTAAAACTGACAGACTAGTTTGCGTAGAAACAGACAGACGAACGGACAAAGCTCAATCGACGTCGCAAGGGAATAAAAAACTATATCTGAAAAACGGTTATTCGTAAGACTATAATGTTATTCCTGTCTTCCGCTCTTTCATGTTTAATGAAATTGAAAAGTATTCGGTGTATACACCTGAGTCGAACCAGGTCTAAGAGTTCGTTTTAGGACCGGCCTTGCTACCTTTTACACTAGTTTACAGCATTTTCGATCCCGACCATTCGGCGGTAGTCATTTCATATGTAAGTCTCTTTGCTGAGAGAAAAATGCAGTTCAAAAATTTGTCCACCACATTTGCCAGCAGGGTAGTATATTAAAATAGAGGTCATATTACCGGCCAACATGTCAGAACCTGCTTGGGTCCACCGGAATTAAGAACAGAATGTATTGAACCACATTAAGCAAGAGAAGGAACAGCAGCTGCAGCAGACATTCTCCGACAACGAGCTGAAAGTGGGTGGTGTTAAGCAAGAAGATAGCAGGTCATAGTAGCCCTTAAATAGAATAGTTTGAATGTTAACAATGCCTCCTACGACGAACAAAAAAAAAAAAAATCAAACAGTCAATTTGCATGATCTTGAAACCTTTCATTTTTTACTTACATGTCAATAATTTCTATATTCTTCGATGGATTTTAATGATATATGAGTTTTATTTTTAATAGATGAGTCTTTGGTGACCAGCAATAAAATAAATTTTACACAATTTTTCTCGTGGTAAAAATCGCACTTAAAGTGTAGCTTTTTTCAAAAAAGTTATAAATTTAATTTAAAGATGCTGATCAAAGCCTTTGTAACTTTGAAGTCAAGCACCAGCTTAAAAAGTTGTGTATAAATGAATGATAGGGCATTCAATTACCTTCCAAGAAAAAATTACCTTTATCGATATTACCGATATCGAAGACTTACTCATTTTTCTAAAGCTACCTTTCTTTCCAATCAAAAAACTAGAGTTTTCGCGATTTCTCGAATTTGTGAAATGGGTTTTTGGACTCAGCGGAGGGATTTACATAAGGAATTGCTAACAAATGTTCGGGATCGCAACATTTTTACTATTTTGTAAACTAGTGTTATAAGTAGCATTATAGTCCGAACGTTGTAAAATGGAATCGGTAAGAGGAGTTTTTAATTCATTGAACGGTATCGGGAGGAACATCTCCACATTCATTGGGGTTAGGATTCATTCATACAAACATAAGCTTCTTAAGCCGAAAGCAACGTTGGTATGCGCCTTTCACTAGATTGTGGGTGCTGAATGATGAATTGAGTTGCTCTTTGATCTGGTAGAATATTATCCATTGCGACTTTTTCGTGCATGGTTTTTAAATGAATTTTTTATACCCTTGCAAAGGGTAATATAATTTTGCCCAGAAGTTTGCAACGCATAGAAATATTCATTCCCGACCCCATAAACTATATATAATATATTCTTGATCAGGGCGACGAGCTGAGTCGATTGAGCTTCCGTCTGTTTCTACGCAAACTAGTCTCTCAGTTTTAAAGCTATCGACCTGAAATTTTGCACAGAGTCTTCTTTTTACTGCACGCTGCTAATATGTCGGAACCGACCGGATCGGATGACTATATCTTATAGCTGCAATAGGAACCATCGGTCAACAAATGGGTCTTAGTGAGAAAAACTTTTTTGTTCTTAATGTTAGCGTTCCCAAACACGGTCATTATTAATGAAATTTGAGTATTGCCGGCTCTAGGTCAAGTGAAACACACAAAAATGTATTATGTTTTCCAATATATTTCGGTTGCTCCTCGGCAACCATCTTAAGGGACAATTATTTTACACGTCTGCTCCGTTCGGCGTGGAGTTGGATACTGATACATTATTAATATTATATGCTTTCAAACATATTTGCAAACTTTGGTCAAAATCGGATGACTATAGCTTATAGCTGCCATAGTTCTTATCGGTCGGAAAATGAGTCTTAGTGAGAAAAGCTTTCGCGATTCGCGAAATTTGCTCGAAATTAGATGTTCATCTGACGGAAAATGGATTTTAGTTACAAAAGTTTTTGATTTTTATCTAAGCTTTCTTAAACTCTGTCATTTCAAAATTATTATTAGTATTAAAACTTCGGCACAGACGAAGTTAGCTTGGCCTTCTAGTTTTTATTTGCATAAGTTCACATCCACAGCAGGGAAGCCAAATGTGCAGTGTTGAAACTAATTGTTTTCCTGGAACAAAATGTTTTTTCTAAATTTAGGTAAGCTCAAAAATGAATTTAGCCGTATTGTTATTTCAAATTGATGATTGTTTAGTTGTTTTCTTCTCAAATAAAAAAATTAAAATCTCAGATTTGGCGTTTCCGAAGTCAGTCAGCTTTTGAGATGGCTAGTTAAAATAAAAACAAGAAAGAAAGTCGGTCAAGCTCGACTATAACATACTCTGCACCCTTACACTCGCATTATCTCACGAGTCAAACTGCCAGTCAACACACCCCACCCCACAAGAGCGTGGGGTTATGATTATGATTATTTTTCACGAATCTGTTCTTCAATTCCCAAACTGGTTTTGACACGGGTTTGGTTTGGTTTTGAAGTTTGGATCTATGCAACCTTATTTGATTCAATTCAGACACCTTGTCTCAGTTTTATGGGCCTATCCTTAAACATTTCGAACTTATTTTAAACATTACACAACCACATATGTTAAACTTTACGCATACACTACGTCGTTATTACATCGTCATGGTCAACATCACTACTAAGGAGATGAAGTAGTTTTATTAAGCGGAATACAACAAAAAGGGGGATGGGGATTGAGGATAGCTTTGGAATTTATTAGACATCATCGAAAGAACACTTTGTATTAAGCAAAGTTTTGTTTTAAGCGTAGATAGGGATAGTTTGAAATGAATCTTATATATCACGAATCGTTCGAATGGTCGAAATCTTCGGTCTTGGTACAAGAATATTGAACTTTAATCAAGTAATATCTTACATAGCTTACTATTGATTATGTTTGTACAAGGGTAAAGGATTATTTTTCGTCCTTTCCTAAATGATTTAAACTCTTTTGGGCTGAATTCTTGTCTGATATTACAATCAAATCCCCGTACCTGGAAAGCTAACTTTGGTTAAACCAACAACACAGTGAAAAATTTTTTAACAACAAAATTTTGATACCAACGAGACCAAATAAAATTCGAAAGGTACTTAAGGTAGTAAAAAAACGCTGGCTGGGTTTGGTCTGATTGGCTAAGGTTTTCTTGAAGTTTTCAGATTTTTTGTCATTTTTTTTTGGTTCGTCTTCACAAACTTTTTGGAATTTCACTTTACTGCCTTTATCAATTTTGTAGCTCTTCACCACGCCTGCAAAACACTTCTTTCGACTAGCTCAAAAAACGGTTTCATGCTCAAAATTACGAAAATGTAACAAATATCAACCTTTTCGACTGCTTTTTTTTACGGGTTTTGCTTTTAACTTGAAAACCGCCACCAATTCAATATAGTATTTATTCCGAGAATGTAGAAACGAAAAAAGTGATAGTTTTTTATGAACATATCAATTTCATTGAATTCTTCTTTTATATAATTTTGACCTAGAAACTGATAAAAGTTTAAATAAAGCTCGTTAAATTAACTATTTAGATAAAAATACAGATTTGCGTTGTACAACGTAATCCGTTTCAGCTGGTGTTACGAGCTGTGGTCCATCGTTTTCTTCATCTGGCCCAAACATTGGGTCGTTGGCTCTGTTACCGTTTCAGTATCCGGACTCGGACACCAAAAGGTGGTGGATTTGCATCCGAATGTTGAAGTGAAGCATAGGGACCAGGAATGTAAATTTTCTTTTTCATTTTTTTTCTGTTTATCCCACTTTGTAAATTCATGAACACGTAGCACTTCTCTTTAGCATAACCAATTGGATCTGTCCACATGAAGGGCGTAGCAAATAGCATTCGTACTAGTTTTCTGTTCAACCATCAAACTAATCTGGTTGATCAGAATAATATAGAAGGTACGGCCATTTAAATTTTGCGTTTAAATATTTTATGTTTTTGAGCTGGAGATAAAAGCAAAACACGTAAAAAAAACAGTGGAAAATGTTGATATTTATACTCTGTACCAAAGGTACTCAGAGTATATTAAGTTTGTGCAAAAGTATGTAACAGGGAGAAGGAATCGTTTCCGACCCTATAAAGTATATATATTCTTGATCAGCATCAACAGCCGAGTCGATATAGCCATGTCCGTCTGTCCGTCTGTATGAACGCACAGATCTCAGAGATGGCAAGAGGTTTGACATGGGGCATATATTTCTTATACTTGCAGGCAGATCAAGTTTATTTTCAATTTTTGCCACGCCCACTCCCGCCTCCGCAATTTGGAAAAAACGTCATATCTCCCACAGTTTTCATCATAGATGTTTCGTACTTTTTAGAGATATCTCAATTAAAATTGCTGAAGGAATGATGAAGATCGGATGAACGATACCCAAGTTATGAGCAAAAATGGCCAGTTAACACCTGATCTTACATAATTTTATGCATGAAGACGGTTTTGGTTTGAGCTAGTTTAAACACAAAAAAAGGCGAGCTAAAATCCAATAAAATTGATTTGATCTCTACCTTCGGATTGAAATTTCAAGTACGAGTCGAACTAGATTCACTCGAATCAAGCACGAAAGGATTGGGACAATACTAAAAGGCTTGAATCAATCCGAAAACGCTCTTTTCATATACGGATCCTATTTGAAAATCATATGATCCTGACTCGAGATTGAAGTAAGTACGGAATTCCACTGGCAAAGCAAAAGAGCGAACAGAAACTGAGAGCTAGTTCGAAACTGAGAGTGAAAAGCTCTCTCAGGCTAAATGGGTACACACACATATATAAATTTTTCTGTCTGCACAGCAGTTGGTGGTGTGGGTTTTTTGCGCTAACCGTTGCCTTTGAATTCCCTACCAGTCATTGCACTTCCAGCATGAGAAGGTGGCTGCTGAATTGCGGTTGATGGGTCAAGTCTATTTAAGAGGCTTCTATAGCGACCAGCCTTCATTGTTGATTGTTCAATGTTGTTAGTATCCTGTTTTTACAGATGTATGCAAACTAATGACCTCGAGCCGGCTAAAACTTGCTGGTTTGATAATCAAAAAGGTCGTTAAAAAAGTAGCATGGAGTTCTTGTGAGTTGCTTTTTTGTGACTTTTTGACTTCAAGATCAGATCAAGTACGATTATCGAGCTTCTCGATTGGATCCGACTGAGGGATCAAATCGAGCTCGAATAACAAGATAAAATCAATCCAGTGTGAGCTAAAGTCGCGATGAAGACAAGAATTCCGGGATTGAAAACTCCGTGTTCAAATCAATCCGTCTCGTACTTGGTTTAAGAAAATCCGGGCTTGACCGACTTCTGACATCGTTTGGGATTGATTTCAGTCCGGATATCTCGAATTTGTTTTTCTGTTAAGAGCTACAAAATTTCAGTAGACAGTAAAGTGAAATTCCAAATAGTTTTTGAGATAAAGACTTGAACAGCAAAACATTTTGTCAAAAAAATCTGAAAACTTCTGGAGTCCATTACAAAAAAAACCTTAGCCAATCAGACCAAACCCAGCCGGGGTTTTTTTTACTACCATAAGTAGCTTTCAAATTTTGTTGGTCTCGTTGGTATCAAAATGTTGTG
The DNA here is from genome assembly GCA_037044535.1 of Lordiphosa magnipectinata. NCBI lineage: Eukaryota > Metazoa > Arthropoda > Insecta > Diptera > Drosophilidae > Lordiphosa > Lordiphosa magnipectinata. The sequence continues at coordinate 9,185 of JBAMBO010003469.1, forward strand.
GTGCACTAGGTAATTGTATGAAGGGCTTTGTAAGCTATGGAGCTGTTCAGCTGAAATTTAAAAGTGGCATAGCATTAATTTTCTGGCAGTAACGTGTCATGAAGGTTTACAAAAACCTTCATAACCCTAATGGGTGAGTCATACGATTAAGTGAAATGTTCACATAGGCAAATAAATTGCACTAATTTTTGACGAAAATTGAGCTAAATAGGCCAAATTGGCGATTTTTCGGCCTTTTTTGATCAAATTATTTGCGTTTCTGTAAAGTTTGCAATCATGGATATTTAGACAAATCTTGCATCAAAATTTGGGCAAATTATTTGCCTGTGGGATTTTTGCTTTAAGAAAATTTAAATATATTTGCAAAAACAATTTTTTTTTTTAAATTTCTGCTAAAATCTAAAAATCTTGTTCGTTAAGTTTGCCACCCAAAGACGGTCAAAACAACAACAACAAAAACTTGCTGGCCAAGTAAACTGCCTTGCAGTATCTGTTAGTTGTTGTTGTTGTTGCTTTGTAGATTTTGGCGTTCTCCCCATTGAGAGTAAAAGTGATTGGGAAAAACTTTTGCTTTTTAGCTGCATGGGGGGCTCTCTCTCCCTCTCTCTCTCTCTCTGTGTCGGTTGCTCACGCTCTCTCATATTTTGGGGCCCATCCACAGGTAGTTGCTGCTCACAGAGTCAAAGACGAAGTCGACGGCGACGACGCCGTCATTTTCGGGCACACATTTAAGGCACGAAGCATTCAACTAAGCTTGTGTGTGTGCGTGTTACATGCGCGCAAAGACGCTGCGTCGACGCTGGCTTTGGCTGCTCATTTTCTTTGCGCCAAAGACTTTTTCACTTGGCGGCGTTCGCATTTTGTCACAGTTACAATTTACCAATTGTAAGCGACGGACGCGAAGCTCTGCCAACTCAAAACAAAAACGAAAAAAGCTCTAACGGTTCTTCAGGAGCTTGCCTGCTTCTGCCTAAGTCGTTGTCGTCGTCTCGTATAAAATCTGTTGCATCATTGGTGAAACACTTCAGTTGTTCGAACGCGTGCGGCCAGAGAAGTGCAGTGCAAAAAACATAAAAGAGAATCAACAACAACAACAACAACAACAAAGAAGAAGAAACATAACAAATGGCCTGCAGTGACAATTTAAGCGGCTGGAAAATGTGAAGTGAAGATACAAACAAATTTCCAAAGACCTTTTACCTCAATCAAAAAACAAAACAAAAACAACATCCAATAATTTCAAAGTTCAATTCCACAAAATTCCAACGAAAAAAAGCATCAAAATTTTACCCTCATTTGCCCAGTTGAAAATGCTGAACATGGAATCGCCACAGATGTACGATGCCGTGCAAACGCTGGCGCAGCTGGATCTAAAGAAGCAGCCGCCACCGCAGCAGGCGACCATTGGTCAGATCACACTAACGGCGATGTCCAGTCAACAGCAACAGCAGCAACAGCAACAGCAACAGCAGCAACCCTCAACGGATGCGAACAATAACAATAACAGTCCACAGGATGCGGCCTTGTTGGTGAAGCAACAGGCGGCCATGCACCAAATGCAACAGGCCAACAACAACAACAACAACGTGAACTTGCTGCAAAAACAAATGCTCCAACAGTACACAACACAAACGGATCTCGATGAGTTGACCACACAGGAGATTACGCTGGATTTGCAGCACTTGATCGACGATCAGTTCCGGGATACAGAAACATTGGGCATTTTTAGTGATATGGTGACCAGTCCGGGTGGCTTATCGGCCACCCTCCCGCCCAGCGGCATGGTTAGTGCCGCAGCCAAGGTTCTACAGCAACAACAGACTCTGCGCAATCAGCAACACGGCGGGGGCGGGGGCGGAGGCTACGGCGGACGTGGTGGCAACGCCTTGGCCTACATGCCCCAGCCAGTGCACGCCACCTACAACAATTCCAGCGACGAGAACAGCTCAGTGGGCTCCGACTCGAGCACCATCAAGGAGGAGCCCATAGATCCCGAATATCGCCGCCACCTGCAGGAGGCCAGTCAGCAGGCCAACGTAGCGGCCGCCTTCATGACGAACGGCAATGGCCTGTACAACGGCTACTCCACCAACGGCGGCAACATGTCCAACAACAGCGGCAACAGCACCCTGAACGGCAACAGCCCCCAGAACGGCAGCCAAAACGGCAACAGCAATGTCAATGGCAATCAGTTCACCAACCTAACCACAGCCAATGTTCTGGCCCATCACAACCTGCCGCATTTGGCTGCCGCCGCGGGAGCACAGCACCTGCTCAAGCATCACAGTAAGTTGCAGCAGCAACAGGCCCAGCAGCAGCACCACCGGAAGCACAGCAACAAACACGTGGACAAGGGCACGGAGGAGTATCGACGACGACGCGAGCGCAACAACATCGCCGTCCGCAAGAGTCGCGAGAAGGCCAAGGTACGGTCGCGGGAAGTCGAGGAGCGGGTCAAGTCGTTGCTGAAGGAGAAGGATGCTCTGATCCGGCAGCTGAGTGAGATGACCAACGAGCTGCAGTTGCACAAACAGATCTACATGCAGCTCATGAACCATGCCAATCCCGAAGTGAGTCGCGTGTGCCGCAGCTTTCTCAATACCAACGAGCACGCCCTGTAGCCCCTCGCTACTCCTGGGTGACTGTGATGATTCCGGGGAGTGTGACTGCTAAATCAAAGATTCAAATCAAATCAAATCATGCTGTGTGGGTAGCCCGTAAGCCTGTCTCTTCTACTTCTTCTAATTCCTTTTTGTACATTTTCACTTCGTTCTTCTTCACACTCGATTGTCTGTTATTGTTTTGTACTTAATCTGTAATTATTTAACTTGTAAGTTAAGCCAAAGAGAAAAACATGTTGAAAATATATTTATGTTAATACGCAGGAAAGAAAGCAGAAAATACAAAGTGTAATCTAAATGCTAATTTATACCTAAACTAAATTGTGTACTATATTAGTTGGCTAAGATCTTTGGTGTACAGCTTAGGCTATGCTTTATGCCCCGCTTTAAACAAACGCAACACAACCTTTCAATTAGCAAATCTGTAGTCCTAAGTTCGCCTAAGCTGAGAGGGAATAACAGAAACAAACTGCTTTTACAATGCACCCCAAAAATTACTAGGATTATTTGTTAACACTTAGCAAATTTAATGAGAAATTGGTAATTTTTGCTTTCTAAGCGTAGACAAGGAAAATGCTATTAATTTGTAAGGCCAACGCAATGTTCTCATTTTAATTTATAAATTAATACGATTAAACAACTGTAAAGCAAATCTAAGTAAATTAAATAAAATTTATACATAAAAATTTACAAGTTTATGGAGTTATTTATTGGAAAACAAAGTGCAATTGGATGGCACATTTTTGTAGATAAGTATATTAAATAATAAAGTTCAACATAGAGTTGAAATAATGTCTTAAGAATTTTTGTTTCAGGTAATTTTTTGTTCATTTTATTTCCATAAGATCTATTTTTTTTAGGAAAGCTCCATCTTCTAAATACATAATTATCTCTTTATTATTCAAGAGGTATTGTACAAAAATTTCACATTTTATTCTTTAAAGAAAATTTTCATAAATAATTTCTTTCTTGGTCAAAATTACAAAAAAAAAAGAACTTATAAAGTGCCGATCGATGAGGGAAACTCAGTCGATGAGGGAAACTTCTATAACTCTTCAATGCAGGCAAAAAAATACAAAAGTGTGATTCAATACCTTCCAACTTACAGCTCTTTGAATTTCCGTCTCACTAATAAAACTTCCCTTCTTAAGAAAACTTCATGTAGTTTGCTTTATCGTGTATTTTCGAAATCAGTCAACCATGGATCTGAAAAATGTCTTACGAACAATAAAAAAGACGTTCACTGACCTATTAGGATTAATGGTCATTTATAAAATCTATAATCCAAAAACCAAGACTTAAACCAAAAAGGAAAATGGAAAAATGTACAAAAAGTTATGATGCTTAAGATTTCCCTGAACAATATTCCCAGCCACTCTTTCACAAATTTATAGAGAAAACAAGAAAGAAAGTCGGTCAAGCCCGACTATAACATACTCTGTACCCTTAACGTAGCAGCTCGCATTTGCTCACGAGTTATACGCGCTCATCTCTAAGTTTCACTCTCTCTCTCTCTCTCTCTCACTAAGATTGCCGTTCAATAGAATGCTGTGGTGATGGGTGGGGGGTGTTTACAGGCCGTTTTTTGCTCATAACTTGAGTATCGTTCATCCGATCTTATCATTCCTTCAGCAAATCGATAAATAATTTTGTGTACAAGGTATCTCTAGAAGGTACGAACGATCTATCTTCAAAACTGTAGGAGATATGACGTTTTATCCAAATTGCGGGGGCGGGAGGGGGCGTGTCAAAAATTGAAAATAAACTTGATCTGCCTGCAAGTATAAGAAATAAATGCCCCATACATGTCAAACCTCTATCTCTTACCATCTCTGAGATCTCTTCGTTCATACGGACAGACAGACGGGCAGACGGACATGGCTATATCGAATCGGCTGTTGATGCTGATCAAGAATATATATACTTTATAGGGTCGGAAACGATTCCTTCTCCCTGTTACATACTTTTGCACAAACTTAATATACTCTATGTACCTTCGGTACAGAGTATAACTATGTTTATATCTGAGAAACACTTCAAACAAATTCTTGTTGTTGTCAAGCGAGATGTTGCCGAAAAGTTTAGGACACTTTCACCTGATCGTAGTTTTTCCAACAAAATGCGTAGGACATTTCAATCCTTATCAAATTTTAATTAAGACTTAATAGTTGAGTACAAATTTTGAAAAGAGTTTAAAATCAAATCGCTTACTTACTTAAAGACCGGCATAACTTAAAATAATACATTTAGTGAAAAACGTGTTTAAAGTTCTCAATGGATTTAGCCCAGAGAGAAAGAGTAGTCAAATATTATAAATTCAAACTGCTCATAAATGATGTTTTAACAAAAAGCAGGACAACTGAGATATGACGCTCTTGCATTAAAATGAAATAGCGATATATTCTCATCTCAAATGGAGAGTATAAAAGATATCAATGTGAAAATTTTACACAATATAAAACACAATACAGCGAATATTTCTAAATCATTAAGTGAAACATTTAAATATTTCAGTTATCCCAGTTTAATAATTGAGCGAAATCATCTTCAATAAATTTTCTCTAAAGTAAATAGATACCAGCAAATCAACGCTGCGTTTGAGTTATTAACTTAAACGTTCTATTAGGGTCTTAAAAACTTCATGAAAAATTTTGTTTGTTGTTGTTTTACAACAATAAACAAAATTCTTGTATAAAATGCCATGTTTCTTCTTTTTTTTTTTATCAAAAGACTTAAATTAAAATTATAAAATGTTCGTAATTTTTTCGAAATTTTCGAAATTTTTTGATATTTTTTTTTGACAATGTCTTAAAGCAGTTTTACCGAAATCGATAACTGTTGAACCTATTTTGATAACTCTTTTTTCGGTTAAAGCTAACACCAATATGCATCAAATCCATGTTTGAAATCTGTTAAAAATAATTTGTATGTTATCGAAAACAGACAAAATGAAACTTTAAACGCTGATAGCTGCGAACAATCAGCACACCTTTTTTTAGAAGACCCTACTTTGGAGGCCGAGAACTTTTTGAACACCCCTCGCATTCCCACATTTTTAATTTTGGATTTATTTTAATGAATTATGAACCCAAATACAAAAGACAGAATAACAAAATCTTTTCCCGATTTCTTTCCACAAGTTTTTAAAAAACATTTAAAATTCAGCCGCGAAGACCAAAACAGGGCTTTAATTCAAGAGAAGACCGTTCTCATTTGGACAAATCTAAATTACAGGTTGGCCCAAAAACATTCATCCAATGTTGAATTGCGATAACTTTAAAATAAAACACTTCCTAGACCAAGAAGATTTTTAAATTAATTTATGAAGGCCAAACGGGAGCGCAAGATCTTATTTTCCATAATTTTACAGTGCTAGGCTCTCACATTCCTGACGGATATTCCCTGGGGCTTGTTGATATAAGGCCGTGACTACAAAAAACCATACCATCAAGCGGTGCATGACGACAAATCTTGAAATTAAGCAAAGTTTGAAGTCACGATAATTCAACATTGAATAACCATTTCGCGTTCTTCAGGAGTAAAGAATTCCATGGCTTATTGGTGTGAGTTTACAATCTGCTTACTTTACATATCTGATATTCCATAGCAAACAAACAAATTATTAATGGCTATTATTTTGAAGAACTTTATATATAGATGAAAATACCCCAAAATGTTTTTCCCCAACCCTCAATATTTCTCGAGATAAGCAGGAAAACACATGAAATTTTCTTAAAATCATAACTTTTGAGCGGTGTATCGAATTTCATGAAACCAGAAACGATTTTCCTCTATTTTCACCTGAAGTATACTACTATACTGCTATTTTTATTTCGGGAATAGCTAAAATGAAAATGGCTTTATTGTTTTTCAAAATATTCTCCATTCTCCATTAAAATTTATGCACTTTTGAAGATAATAAACCCAATTTTCAAAACACTTTTTCCACTCCGATTGATGCACCTGCAAAACATGTGTTTAAAACGCAACAAAAAAAAAATGAATTAAGGCCGCGCGGTCATTTTGCAGAATGAAATTAGACCTCGCAGTCTAAATTCATTTTATGATCGCGGCCTTGATATATTTTGAAAAATGCAATAAGGCCGCGCGGTCTAATTGCATTTTGTTGTCGCGGCCTGTTCCCATTTCCCTTTTTACTCCATTATTAGGCATCGCAATGAGCCATAAGGTCGCTGGATGATCTCGGCCTCAGCCGAGCAGCTCTTCTTGAGATGGACTGTCGCTCTTAGGGACGTCTGCAGCATCTGTTTCAATACAGGGACTTTCTGGAACGTCTGCAGCTTGCTCATCTAACAGAGTTTAAGAACGGGCTTGGCTTGAAAATATCATGCAGAGATTTTGAAAATTGTTCCTCTCGCTCTCGAAGTACCGTCTGTTGAAAACGTAAAAAAACCTTGATTGAGCTCCGTTTCTGGTCCACGCTTATTTCAGCCTGCAAGCCACACTTGCACTTTGCGAAATTGAGGGCCTTGAACATTTTGTCCCAAATTATAGTGTGTGGACAAACCAGGAAAAAGGATGGAAATTTCTCGAATAAATTCAAATTTTACGTATACGTTATATTTGCGGAAACTTTGAATTCTTTTCGCAAAAGTTGAAACTCCAATTAAAATTTTTGGATTTTTTCATTTATTATGTACACCCTAGAAGCAATTATTCATGATGATATCTGTCAAGTTGTGGCATGGTAACTTATCGGCGTACACCCTAAGATACATACAACCCAAAAATTTTGAAAAAAGTCATCGATGGACCGCGAACTATAAAGAATTTACGTGCAGAAATTAGTTGGCGGAATCCCGCGGGTTCTTTCTAAATGCATTTTGAAGTTTATAGTTTTGCCCATACAAAATAGGTGTAGTCGCATAAGCTTTCCGAATTTTGTTTTTGATTTAAAATAAATTTCATACAAATTTGTTGATGTCTGCTGACTATTACTAAGAAATGGACGTTTGTACTAAGTGCAAGTATTCCTGCTCAAGCTTTTTGAGTAGATCTTCTTAGATCGGACCTCAAAACGGCAAAATGGAAAAGAGTAGGTCTCGGCATTCCCAAATCTAATATTTGTCGTATAATTAATAATTGTGAAAATCAAAAAATTGTATTTTAATTTAAAATGGGCGCGACAGGGCCTTAACGTTTTGAAAAAAAACTAATTATACGACACGTTCACCAAATACAAATTTGTACAACGAAGTTATTAGTTCATTTCAATTGCTTTCATCTTTTGAAATTCATAAAGGCAACTACATTTGTGGAAATATGGCAGAAGAGACTGGGGTTCTTTTGGTCGGCTTATTGAGACCAATTTTTGATAGCACGCGTGCCTTAAGGCTCGCCTGTTGATGCTGATCAAGAATAAGAGATAAATAAAATTGGCATGTTGAAATTGCATACATAAAAATAAATACAGTAAATTAACATAGTGTTCTCTATTTGGTTATGGAATAGGCAACACTGCGTATAAGTTATTCACAAAAACTTTATAGCCTATGCGCGCCCGTTAAAACTCGACTTATTTTAATTTTCTTTTTTTTTTGCATACTATAGAACAAAAAGCATCAGATAGTGGGGTGAGACCATGACCTTAAAAATTTCATATTCAGTAGGTCCAATCTAATGAGCACGGATGTTGATCGAATTCTTATGCCAACACAATGGCCGTGTTCAACAGAACAACTTGCTCCCTGATCAAGTATAAATTTGCAATTATCTTAATACTGAAATAGCCAATTTGAGGTATCATGATACAGGAGCATGTATCAAAGAAATAGTACGCTACTTTAAAGTGATACTGCTCCATCCAACAGCAGAAACTAATCGATTTTCGATGTTTTTCTGATACCTGCTCAGGGATCAATTATTCTGCTGAACACGCCTAATGTTATCTTTTGAGAAAAATTGTGGCCAAAGTATGGAAGCAAGTGCAAACTGTCAATCCGTTTACCCAATCCTCACTTTGATCGAAAAAAGGACCACTTCCTGTGATATTTGGTGAAATTCCAATTTCACAAAATTATGAAAACGCACCAGGAGCGTATACATGACATTTTCTCGGGCATTGGTCGGTCGGGTCATAACAAATTACATTTAACAAATTACACAGGAAGAGGGAGAGAAGGAAGTGGTGGAAGAATTGGAAGAGGAGGAAGCGGTGGAAGGATCATAAGCAAGCGTAGCCTTTATGTGCGGGGTATATGGTAAGATTAGAATTGTTCTTCAATGGCATTAACATTCATTTTGCAGCGACCATCTCACATTGCTGAGCATATGTACTCTAGGCCTTCTAGGGAAACCACATTAAAAACGCGCCTTGAACTAGACCTCAAATTGGCGGTGTGGAAAATAGTTCAGGGAAGTTTCATCCAATGTCAAGCGCCATTTTCATAGACGAAAGCGAATAAAAAGAGGGTATAAATCAAACATTCAAAAAATTTATATGAAATTTATTTTAAATCAAAATCCAAATTCGAAAAGCATATGCGATTACTCATATTTTATATGGGCAAAAATGCTAACGTCAAAATGCATTTAAAAAGAAACCGAGCGTTTTCGCCAATCAATTTCTGCACATAAATTCTTCATAATTCGCGGTCCAGCGATGACAGTTTTTTCAAAATTTTTGGGGTGTTTCCTATACCTATACTTAACATTTATCCCCATAAACATTTACAAACGTGCGCCTTATATAAAAGAAAAGAGTATTTTTAACAATGTGACTGTTTTAGCGACCTTAAGATTTCAATCAAAGAACTTTTAAGCGGGCTCTAGGTCTATTAGTAAGCGATCTTAGCAGTTCTGGCATGAGGTAGCGTCTGCAAACTCATTGAAGCTGGGCAAAAGATCGCTGATGATCAAACTGTGGTAGTTTGTGAAATAGCTATACGATCAACCAGCCTCCTTTGTGGTGTTGTGCGTGTCTTGTTTTAGAAAATGTTATGATGAAAATCATAACTAATAGACCTAGAGCCAGCTAAAAAGTTCTATATTTTTAATATATTTATTTGCAAAATTAAATTCGGATAGCATTTGTAATATAATGAGGGCATTTCCACAGAATAGTCCACCGAGACCGTGAAAAAACAATTTTATATAAAACAATTTTGTTTAAAGAAAAAATTTAATTTAATAATATAATGTATTTACAGCTTTTCTTAGTCCTTACTATGAGAAAATTGGCATGAATACTGATACTTACTTTTTCACTCATTATACTCTGTACCGAAGGTATATAGAGTATATTAAGTTTGTGCAAAAGTATGTAACAGGGAGAAGGAATCATTTCCGACCCTATAAAGTATATATATTCTTGATCAGCATCAACAGCCGAGTCGATATAGCCATGTCCGTCTGTCTGTCTGTCCGTCTGTCTGTCTGTCTGTCCGTCCGTATGAACGAAGAGATCTCAGAGATGGTAAGAGATAGAGGTTTGACATGAATGGGACATATATTTCTTATACTTGCAGGCAGATCAAGTTTATTTTCCATTTTTGCCACGCCCCCTCGCGCCCTCGCAATTTGGAAAAAACGTCATATCTCCTACAGTTTTGATGATAGAAGGTTCGTATTTTCTAGAGATATCTAGTACTCAAAATTATTTATCGATTTGCTGAAGGAATAATAAAGATCGGATGAACGATACTCAAGTTATGAGCAAAAAACGGTCAGTTAGCACCCCCCACCCACCCCACCAATAACCTAGGCATTGCGTTCAGCAGAAGCAATCTTAGTGAAAGAAAGAGAGAGAGAGAGAGAGAGACTTAGAGAGCGCACTGCGTAGTGCGTTGTGTGTTAACTGGCCGTTTGACTCGTGACCAAATGCGAGCTGCGACATTAAAGGTGCAGAGTATGTTATAGTCGGGCTTGACCGACTTTCTTTCTTGTTTTAATATGTCGCGTGCTAAATTATTCAATCGTTTTGGCCGGTCAAAAAATAACTTGTGTGACGTGATGTGTGAGAGCTCGCATTGTCATGATTTAGAATGATTCGTCTTCGGCGGATGGTTTTGCGAATTTCTCCGAAGACTTCCGTCAGACAAATGGTCGTGTACCATTCAGAATCAACCGTCCTTCGTTGCTCAAGCGGAACAGTAGCCACATGATCCATTCGGCCGAAGAAACAGGCTACGATTTGCTTCGCAGTGCTTCGTAAGCGAACAACTTTTGTGGGATTTGGCTCGTCTTGGAACATCCACACGGTCGATTGCTGTTTTGTTTTCGGCTCATGAATATTTTTTAAGTAGCATGTCAACTCACAATGAACAATTAAAGCTGAGTCTGGTCTCAACCCTACTTTTTAAAAATATAAGAAACATCGAATAGCTCGAATGCAAGCTTTAATGGTCAGTTATGTGTCATTCGTAGTTCTACAATTTTAGCTGGGCCAACATCAGAAGGACACGCAGGTATAATTCTTCAAAAATATACAAATTCTTCAAAAAAATATTTTAAAACATGAGTGTCGGCTAAGCCTTTATCATTTCAATTGGTATGACTTTGTAGTTCTTTTTTAATCATTGTGGCTTTACTAAATTGTCACTTCCTGTTCAATTTTTTGTTTTCTGCTGATTTTATAAATACTTCAAAAGGGGGTTACCTAGCCCGCGCACAAATTCACAAATTTTCGGGTGGCCTAATTGTGAGTAAATGCTGTACCCGGATGGGTACAAATGTCCATGTTTGAGCCATGAACATTCGAATTATTTTCAACTTGTCAAGTTCCCTTAACTTAACCGCAGATCAACTACAATTGGCCCTTGCAAACAGCCAAGACCCGAGTGGACCCAGCCAACTAGTCAAAAAAAAGTCTAACTAAATGTCAGCCATATTTAGGTGGCAAAAACACACGAAAGAGAATGATGGGACAGCCTAGACAAGGCAATGTATATGGGCTGCCAGGCGCGACAGTTGGCTCGACAGGTTTCCCCTGCACCCTTACCCCCACCCCTACCGCCGAGCAGCACGTGTGTGAGAGTGTGTGTTTGGGGACCAGCAGACAATTGCAAGGCGGCCTCGTGTTGACACAATTTGACAGTAAGACAGACCCGAAACGAAAAGCAAATTTATAAACGACATGAACAGAAATTAATGCAAACTAAAAAAGACAAATTAACGCGCAGTGAAAGCCAACAACAACAACAACAACAGCAACAGCGACATGCCGACCCCGGGCAGATAATCACTTAAAAAAGGTTTGAGCTAAGCCCTTTTTTCTCTCCGTGTTGGAAACCCGAGGCGGTGGCTGTGGTTGTCCAAAAAGCATTTCCAAAAAAAAAAAACTTTCTTTCTAAATGCTGCGTAAGCTCAATTTGTCTAGCCGCCACCCCCCCACCCCTACCCCAGCCACTAACACTGCATTGTTGAGCACTTTGATTGATGAAAGCTAATTGCACGTGCGCCTCTTAAAGTGCAGCAGCAGCCAAAAGTGAAATTACTTGGGTTGTGGGTGTCCAGCTTTAACGGAATTTGATAAGGGTTCTAAGCCGGCTTTGAGTGAAAGTTGCCTCCTGTCAAAATTCTTGTGTGGCTTGCCAACGAAATTGCCGCACAATTACTGCCAAACTAAGCGCCAAGCAGATGCACCATGCAACACGCGCCGCCGCTAGCCGCCTTACCTGAGTTATGAGTGCCAAATGATAAATTTTGCAACAAGCAGCGGCACACACAAAATTTCGGATTTTTCATTTATAATTATGGCTGCGTTAATTGCAACCAGCAAGCGGCAAGGGTGAGAGGAATTGGATAAATAATGGGATACAAATTTATGGCAAGACAAAAAAATGAAAGAAAAAGTTGAGTTATGTGTGAGAAAGAAGATAATGATTTTATTTAATTTTAATCGCCAAGAAAGGGGGGTAAGAATTTACAGATAGGCGAAACGATTTGACACAGTGTAATCACAGGGAATTAATAAAAATAAAACTAGAACCAAGGCCTGAATTGGTGAACATTTCCCATTTTATTTAACTGTGAGGAATGCGGTAATTGTGTAGTATATGGCTTTGTCCCCCAAAATTAAGAATAGTAAATATTGCAATAAAATATTCCCTTCACAGTTAGAAGAGTTCCGGCTGCCCATGTGGAAGGTTGTCTTGACGGTCAATATCTATTTACTTTTTCTTTGTCTTATTTTAGAATCTCTTATGCCGGCTTAGTAATGTACAATTGGCGTATCCCTTGAAGAAAATTGGGCATTTGAGCCCAGTGATTGGAAAGGTACTCAATTTCCTTACCTAGGTAAGAGACAAGGTATATGTCAAAATATATACCTACGTAAGGTAAAAGGTATCCCGAATTTCCAGTACCTAGGTTAAGGTAAAGGTACAAAATATGTACTTTTAAATATAAAAGCATGCTTAATCCACTTTATTGGGAATAAACATTATAGTTGTACGTATATACGACTTCATCTGCTGCTAATGTGGATCTGCAAACAGCATTCCAAATTGCCGCTAAGGATATATTGTACAACCGCTTGAATAATGTGTTAGATCCTGTTCATATCATTCAAGACAACTAAGTTCAAAGTGTTATGTTCATCTAAAATGCCTTGGCTAAATAATTTCAGCATGAGCTGAACCCGCCAGCTCAATTACCTTTAAATCAGACTCTTCTAAAAACTCAAACTTCACGTTTGTACGTTTTAAACTGTACACTTTAAATGCTTTACAGAAGTTGGATGAATTATCTGTAACTGTTCGACATATTTTGGTATTTCTAAGTCTGTATTTTCTATGAACTTCAGCTAATATAGTAGCAAGTGTTTCAAGTGGGAAAATCGCACACGCTTATATGGGAGCATGAGAAAATGAGAATGTAGATTGCTAGCTGGCCGGTTACACCGAAGTAACTTTTGTTTTTGCAACTCCAGAAATCGGCAGTCGTACAGACAAAATGAGTATTTTGAAAAAGACCGGTAATAATTTCTTATACAGCCATGGTCCCATTTTAACTTTCATAAATATTTCTCGATTTATAACCGGTAATCAGTAAAAACTTGGTCTAAAAATCCCAACTTGTTTGCGAAAGTGAAAATGGGAGCACAGCTAATAGTCCGCCTTCGTCTTATCTAGCATGGATCGTATAGTTTTTTCACAGGGAATGTTTACTAGACGTCCAGCGAAAGCCAGAAACAGGTCCCTGAAACTTTTCTTTTTAACATGGCAGAGCGGCAACATCTTGGCTATAATTTAATCGGGTCAAAAAAAATCACGTTCGAAAAGTACCAAGTCCTTATATTATTTAAGACCTAGGTAAGGTAAAAGGTACTCGAATTCGAAAATACCGAGGTAAGGTAAAAGGTACACAAAATATGTATCTAGGTATGTTCCTAGGTACTTCCAAACTCTGTTTCAGCCACGGTTCCGCACCGAGAAAAAAATTGATATGTTAAAAATTTCAAATCGATATGTTTGAACATATCATTATTACATTTTAAATATCATTCTGAAACTATTCAATATCAATTTAGGTAAATGATATTATTTTTGATCAGAATGATATTATTTTCTTGCCAACTGATATGGAAAATGGATATTTTTAAAAAGTTCATTTTAATAAGGGTCATATCAACATAAAATTGATATTTTTATACCCGTTACTCGTAGAGCAGCGATGCCCAGCCGTATGCTCTTTGGGTACGTTTTGTTATTGTAATTGCTCCAAATATAGGAAATCAATGATCGTATACATGCTGGGCGCGAGGCATACCAAACGACACACACGCTAACGATTTCGTGTGTATGCGACGCGTAGAACAAAAACCGGTTTTGTTCTCTTCTTTGATTGGTGTTTGCGAACGCGAGCAAACTGACCAACAACAATTTCATAATTGGTATTGGTGCTTATCTTTGTGAGTATTGGTGAGTGCTCTGTCGAATGCTGCTTTTGGGCATACTAAGGGTATACTAATGTCGTGCAAATGTATGTAACAGGTAGAAGGAAACAATTCCGACCATATAAAGTATATATATTCTTGATCAGCATCAACAGCCGAGTCGATATAGCCATGTCCGTCTGTCTGTCTGTCTTTCTGTCCGTTGTGGTCGGGCGTGGCGTACCAGTAGTATGTGTGGCTGCTGGTGCGGGAGGTTGTGGGTTCGATCCCGCCTCGGACCATCTAATTGAAAAAGTTTTTTCTTTCTTTTGAAAAAAGCTTTTACACACCCGATCACCTTCACCAGCTACTGGCGCCAGCTGTGAAGTAACTAGCCATGAAAAAGCAAAAATTCTCTAACTATTGCCGTTTGGATTCGGCGTTAAACTGTAGGTCCCTTTCTCTTGTGCGAAAAATTATAAGCACACATGCGAAGAGATTGAGAGAAGCTTGGCCCTGGCCCTCCTGAAGGTGCTGTTTGAGCCAATTTTACTTACATTAAAAAAATTAAAAAAATACAAATAAATGTAATAAAAAGTATAGCAAAAGAAGCTGTATTTTTAGTACACATTATGGGATGTCCGGTATTTTTAACACCCATTGTCACTAAATCAGGTATGAAAGTCAGGTGTCTTGACACATCGCTGTATGTTATACTCCAAGGTATCTGGTACGGGTGCGCGTTTTTAATTTCTCCCATTTTCCTTTATTTGGCAGCACTCTCTTCAACATTTTCCATAGAGAAAAAATCCGAGATCATACAGTGAAAATCTACAGGTAAACCACGGAGAACTAAACTGTTCTATTTTATTTCTTAAAGTTTCAATCTTTCTTAGCATTCGTAGCATTTGGCTACGATATCTCTCACATGCCCCGGTGTGGAATTTTTTAACTGGTGTTAACTGGCCGTTTTTTGCCCATAACTTGAGCATCGTTCATCCGAACGAACGATCTATCTTCAAAACTGTAGGAGATAAGAAGTTTTTTCCAAATTGCGGGGGCGGGCGGGGGCGTGGCAAAAATTGAAAATAAACTTGATCTGCCTGCAAGTATAAGAAATATATGTCCCATACATGTCAAACCTCTATCTCTTACCATCTCTGAGACCTCTTCGTTCATACGGACGGACGGACAGACGGACGGACATGGCTATATCGACTCGGCTGTTGATGCTGATCAAGAATATATATACTTTATAGGGTCGGAAACGATTCCTTCTCCCTGTTACATACTTTTGCACAAACTTAATATACTCTATTTACATTCGGTACAGAGTATAAAAATTGTATACACTTGAAAAGTGGATTATAATTTGGCCCAAAAGTTTGCAACGCATAGAAGGAATCATCTCCGACCACATAAAGTATATATATTCTTGATCAGCATGTCGAGTCGAGTCGGTTTAGCTTTGTCCATCCGTCTGCCCGTCTGTCTGTTTCTACGCGAACTTGTTTTTAATCTATCAAGCTGAAATTATGTACAGAGTCGTCTTTTGACTGCACGCTGCTTAAATTTCGGCTCCGCCAAGATCGATTGACTACTTCTTGTAGCTGCCATGGAACCGATCGGTCGCAAAATGTGTTTTAGTGAGAAAAACTTTTTCGTTTTGAATGTTAGAGTTCTAAATGTCGGTCATTATAAAAATAATATGTTTTCAAACTAATTTGCGAAGTTTGGTTGCTAACCGTTACTGCGATCTTTGTCAAGTGTATTGGAACTTCGGCCAAAACGAAATTAGCTTTGCTTTCTCGTTTTTCTTTGTTCAATAAAGACTCTTTTTTCACATATATTTTTTTAACTTTATTTTATTTGGGAATTGAACACAGAACTTCTTACTTAATACCAAAGGCGGCATCTTAGCGCACACGACATTTAAGAATGCGGCCATTTGTGAAGCACCCAGCAAGCAAAAAGCCCGGTGGTGCAGGTGGCAAGACTGTTGACCACTGCATTTTGGGACTAGTACTACATTTGCCTCGGCTGTTGCCAGACGAAGCAGAAGAGCAGCGGAAACCACCTTGCTGTGGTACAGAATCTGCAACAAGTCTCGCAACTCCACCGTCAAAGTAACATCTGCTTTTGTGTTTGAACGTCAACGTTCACACAAAAGTCTTCCTGCTCGGAGCAGAGCCGTCCCTGTCTCTTGCCGTAATCGGACCCTGAGGTGATATATCCTCCCGATTCTTCTAGTAGAGAGGTAATCTTCCGTCTCCATTTCGTACTCACTAGGCTCTACTGCCTCCACACTAATGGCAAGGGTAGCCAGTGTTGTAGTGTCCGTCTCATAAACGACCATGCGAACTTTCTTGAAAGCATAGTCGAGCAGGCCATTGGTTTTTGACAGGTAATCCGGAATACTCGTGCACCCGAATGATCTTACAGTTATCTGCTGATCCATTTATATTGAATAGAGTCATTTCCTAAATCTCAGGGAATTTCCTTTGCAGCCACAGCCTTTAGCTACTGCATTACTGCAGATCATTTTCATATTGTCCTGAAACCAACCCGCGTTCGTGCAACTTGGTGGGGGCCTGTATACGCTCTCAGTACTTTCAAAGCGACGCTTAACAATTCAACCTCGATCCACATCCATTGGTGACTCTGGCCGTATTGATGACGGTCAGAATCTTCTTTCCTTTTGCTGCATCTGCAAAGGAGACTTCTTTCTCGTACTAAGCCGTGTATTGCTTTCGCATTTAACTATTGAACCAAAGGGCAGTCTGAACCATTGAACTAAAAACTAATCGAGCGATTGGTTAATCTACAAATATTAACTTCCGAATTTAATCGTTAAATTTAAGGAGAAATGCCCATCTCTTAAATGAATTGTATGTTGTAGCCACCATTACCATGGAAATACATATAGGAATTCAAGAAAAGAATCCCAAAATTATAAATAACTATTTTCCTTATTCCTTAAGGAATTTGAACTAGATTTCTAAACAACAATATTTCAACTCACAAATCCCATTTCAATCTCCTTCCCTGAGCCCTGCAACAAAACAAAGTTACCTGAGTGGTATCCAAGTGCCATCTGCATGTCATGCCCCAAGTGATTCCATCCAATTCATCTTTCACACTTCAGTTCCAGTTTTTGACTGTTACACATTTTATCAGCCTCAAAACCACTTTGGCCAAAGCATTTGAAAACCCATAACGGAGAGGAGTTGGAAAAAAGTGGGTTACTTCATTTTTATTTTCTTGCTTTTCTTGCCCACCAACTTTACATCTTTGCATCTATCTATCTATCTTTATTATTTTTTTTTAGCACAGATTGAGTAATACTTTATTGTTGTTGTTGTTGTTGCTGTTGTTGCCGGCGCTGCTGCTGCTGGTTGGTTTATATTTAAAGCCCAGCTTTTGTAGTCTCTCCGTTCGCCTGGCAACGGGCAAAACGATCGTGCGGTTTCACTTTCTATGCCAAGTCAGAGCTGAGCTGACTTTTGCTATCTAACAGCCGCAGCAGCAGCTATTCACCTCTTTTTTCTTTCAACAAAAACTTTGACTATTTTCTTTTCGACGGCGCCATGTTTGCCTCAGACTCAGTCCAGAGTCTCCGACTTCGTCTCATGTATCTGCATCTGAGAGTGTGGGCCTCTTATGTAATATCCACGATCCACAACTGCTGCTGCTGCTGCTTTTATTGTTGTTGTCTTTAAAGATGCCTTTTCTTTTGTTGTGTGCCTGATGACCAAGTTAAGATATTATGTTCGTTATGTTGCGCTTATTAACGTGGCCTACAAAAATGTGTGTTGTTGTTTTGTTTGCTTAAACGATTTTCCGTTATAAATCAAAAGCAAAGATTCCACGCAAAATAGAGACATTTTAAAGGTAGGCGATAGGAAAAACAATTTGACCAACCAACAATTGACCCCCTTCTTCAAAGATTATGCAACTTCTTTTTACTCAAATGCAGCTCGTTCAGGCAAAACAAAAGTTATTAACAATAACAAAAAATCAACAAAAAAAACTATCAGGAGAGAGGCAATTAAAAGCAAATAAATTTTTATGCCTAGCAAAATGTAGGGAAAATAAGTATCTATTTGCGCTTAGCATGGTCTTAGGCAGATACCTTGTCTAGTTGTTCAAACATGTAGAATATTTATGCAGATAAACGAAAGGGAAAACCAATATGACTAATGGGAACACAACGAAGTTCGATATACACTTGGATTGAACAAATTTGGGATGGAAGCAGTGCTAATTTTGGTTACATCATGAAACTGATTGAAGAATCTCAAGAAGAAATCTCAAAGAACTAACATTGTTCCCAGATATTCAATAAACTTAATTCGGTCTATAGACCTTTATGGAGTGATTCGGCGGTCATTCTAAAAATGAAGATCCGTAACGTGTAACATCTCTTAGTGACGTGTAAATTTATATTCAAATCAAAAGCCCACTAGCTTCCTGTTTTTGCTCAAATTGAAATCCACCTAGATTTTTCAACTAGGTGGTTTTTGTGCAATTGGTTGTCTCATGTAGGTTGATTATGAATTCGGGCGCCACGTTCACACCGGGAGGGCTGGAAAGGTATAATAGTAGGTTGGCAGCACCTCTGCACTCGGCTGATTACTGTTTTGTTTATTGCGCGTCAATTTTAAAAATTAAAGCAAGAATTTTACAGACGAGGTGAAGGTTTTTCTTTCGGAACGACTTGTTACTATGATGGGAGATTAAGCAATAGGTCGAAAGCTAAGTTCACACAGGCAAATAATTTGGACAAATTTTCGGGCCATTTTTGATCAAATTATTTGCGTATGGAACCATAGTTTAAGTTTTTAATCCTGTAAAATCTTTAATCATGGCTATTTTTATCAAAATTTAGCCAAATTATTTGGATGTGTAAACATAGCTTAAGCAATGAACTAGGGGAATTAGAATGTCTGCAGGTGTTCTTGTATATTAAAGGCACATCCAATATTTTTCATTTTTGGTTTACTTACTAACAATTCAGACTTTACTGTTTTAAGCAGCAGTTGTTTTTGGTTTTAAAATATTTTTCAGTGTGACCATATGAGCGCATACATAAAAATACTTAATATGGTTTTTCAAAGCCAAGCCTTGAACTCCACCTAGATTAGCAAAAACAGCCACATGAGAAACCGGCCCTTAGAGTTTTTTAGAAATAACCTTATGGGAACTTAACCAATTGTGAATTCTTACATTCAGAATGAACTAATCCATATGTAAGCACGAAAGCTCTACCTCTAATACCTCGGTTATTTAAATTGGTTGGAATGTTTGAATGTTCGATCTTCGAGCAGAAGCTACGAGACGCCATCAAGTTCCTTAACAGCACTTTATTAACATTTCAAAATTTTACATTTCGATTTTCTTTTATTCTTAGACTAGACAAAATTACACAAGGCAACAAGGTTCAGTATGTTGAATGGTTGGTGGTGGTTAAGATGATTGTCCATCACGTTGAGATTTTACGTAATTCGAGCTTAAAGTTGCTTTAAATGCATATTTTGACCCTTTTTAGACGCGTTTTGTGTGGAAACTATACTTTAGTTTTGACTCTCTTTGATAATATCACATAGTACTATGTTTTAGCTTTAAAAAAATTGTCCCACACAATTTTGGGAATTTCTCAAGCGAAGATATACAATATTAAATACATTATTTTGTACTGCCCATAAGTATGCAATGGGTGTTGTTGAATTTACATAAAAATTCTATACAAATTACCTCCCGATTGTATTGTTTTTCCAAAGCATAGACATTTTTGTTATTTCCAGAAGACCAGTATTTCGCTTAAAAAATCTTAGAATTGTTTTGGGACAGGTTTATTTCAAAGTTAACGATAATATCAGAGTCAAAATAAAATAACGGATTTCCGTTACTAAAAATCTCGACGTGATGGACCATTTCCAAAAACAATTTCGTATTCAGCACACGAAATTATGTAGAATCACCACCAGCCCTTTTGTGTTATTATAATTTTATGAATTCAGTCAATTTGGCGACTAATTGATTATTTAATAGTAAGTGGTCACGAATAGTAAAACGGCAACAGGCTTTAAATAGATCCAGTTTTGAGTGAGTACATTATAAACTTTACTCTACTGAAGGGTGCGATCCCATTGTTAATAACAGACTTGCTCAAATTAAACTTAAGTCTCGGAGAAGAATAAAGGGTGGGTCAGCTTTGGAGTTGGCACTCGACATGCTTGTTAAGTCCGAGATAAGGTAAGGCTAACGTGGCTAGACAAGAAATACAACCGAGCCAATTTTCACAAATTTACCAAATTACTTTTCTTATTGGTAAATATTAAAAAAAAAAAATTGTACAAAATTAATCTGAGTTTATTTTTTTGTTCGGGTTCGGGTTCGAAAGGTTACTAAGTTAAAACCTAAAATAACCGAATCGAGTCTGTTTTTAATGGTTAGGCTCCAAACAGAGGACTGAGGTCTATCAAGAATTCCGAAAAGCTTTGATGATTCTTTAAAAAACTGATATGGGAAATTCTTTCCACTTAAGCGAAAACGAGTAACAAAGATGTTTAACGACTCTGTAAACTCAAAGAGATCTCTTATGTCTGTAGTTTCTGAGCATGTTTACCTTAAAATATGCTTTTGTGATATTAAATCATATTTGATGTTATTGGGAATCTTGGAGAAGCCGGTGAATCCCAAATGGTCAATGTTGTTCTCAGGCAATTTCTAGCACAACGAGAAGGCTAAGCTAACTTCGTCCGTGCCGAAGTTTTTATACCCTTGCAAGTTCTTGTCTTCATCACGCTCCCGCTCTACTTGACGAGATGCTAGAATTTTTACAGAATTTTAAAAGTTGTGGAAGATGGTTAAAATTCATTAAAACAATAAAATGTATATTTTTAAATTATTTTATTCATTGTCGTTATTTATATATTAATCACTTAATCTTCAAGACGGGGTGAATGTGGAACCAGAGATCGAAATTAGGGAAAATAGGGAAATCCGATTCAACGGTCAGTCAATAACAGTAGAATAGCTTGATGAGCCACCGAAGAAGATAGAGCCTACATTGGCCACAGTTCCGTGGAAGGGAAAAGATACAGATGACGCTATCGGGTACAAAGCATCACTTAAGTATCTTCAGACACTTGAGGGCAGCAACTGGAAGTCACCGACAGCGAAGTAGAAGGCACTGCGCAGGTTTCTACGGCCGAACTAAACCACGACGGGGATGAAATTTCCAGCCGAATCAAAGGTCGGCAAAGCATCCACGGAGGCCACCCAGAAGCACCGAAGGAGACCACCCCCCACCGTCGACAACACCATTCCAAAAGAGAGACAGGACGGCTGAAAGCGTGGTAACTTTAAGCAACAGCGATCGGAAGACTCGTCGAAGGCTCGACGGCATTAACTGGTGCACGGGAGTTAATGTCGTGGTTTATACCATCGAGGAATCCCTGAGTTTTCTCACCGACACAATTCGTAGTCTGCGGAAAAAGCAGATTCGATAATTTACTGGACTGAATTGGAAAAATATTCTAGAACTACAAGATATGTTGACTTCTCTTGGCAATATTTCAACGCCATTCCAATCCAGTGCGATTCTTCCATTTCTATTTAAGATTCTTACAGTAATACGGCGCTATTGCTGTGATTGTGCGAATGGAAACAGGACCGTCGGGTACTGCGTGTTTTAATTAATTTTAACCACCTTCCACAACTTTTAAAACTATGAAAAAAAAATACAGAAATTGAATTTAGGAATGTCAATTGTACATATAAAAAACGAATGTGGAACCTCAACTAGAAGTCTTAAATAAATGGTGGTAACAATTTCGCGGAATTTTGTAGGTAGCGGCTTGCATTTTAAAAGTCTTCAAAATTATTCTGAGGAAGTGTATACATGCCACCTTTAACCCAAAAAAAATTTTAATTTTTTAATGGAAAGATGGTCTGAAAAAGGCTTGTGATTGAAATGATAAAAATCACTGTTAAGAATTCAGGGTTGCTACTAGAAGTATAAAAAAAATCGCTAAATTACTTTCGATTGATATACTTTAAGACTGCATGCTTAAAAAATTAAAAGCATAGGGGCAGGTTCCCCCACAAATCCGGCTATACCCTTTATTGTTAATAGCCGGTTGTCCCGTTTTTCTTGAAATTAGTATGAAAATTCTTTAAGCGAGTATTGAACTCAAAACATTTTATATTTATTTACATCGTTTGGGGCTCTCTTATGAAGATGCCTTCTGAGTGGCAGAAGAATAGAGTTCCCAGAGTTTCCAGGAGTACACAATTGTGCCAGTATGTTAGGGTAAACCGTGATCGACTTAGAGATATAGATATCAGCACAGTTCCCGAGTTATGTTTTATAGCTTTTGTACTGAAATCCCACTAATATTAGTCATTTTGAATTCAGTTGGCTCTCAAATTTGGAATCGCAGGATTCAAATTCGAAGTAGCTGACTTTTTCTCCCTGTGTAGTACTCTTGCAACCTTTTGGTTGCATAACTCAGTCAACACTAAGCAAAAGCTTGATTAACTCCATTTCTTGAGCTAGACCAGCGTATCCTAAGCTTACCCAGACAGTTCTCAAGTACACCTTTCGTACCTATAAGCTTCGTTTCGCTATATCGCTATATCTGTTCCGTTTTCTGCAAATAATATTATCTGATCTCTGTGCTAAAACTAATTCAAATGCCCTGCGAAAGCCAAAGCACTCCCTTTGCTGGCAAGGGCATTTTCAGTACAAAAACAAAAACTATATCTAAACCACTCACCCAAAGACCCATTGGCCTACTTTTCTTACAGACCCCAGCAACAAACACCAACAACAAGAGAAATATAAGAAAATACAATAAAAAAAAATGCTAGAAAATAATCTCTACGCCAACACACACACGCACACACACGCACACACTCACACACACTCACGCACACACATGCTAATCAACAAAAAAATAAAAGCAAAATTTACAACGCTCGCGCCCTTTTGAAAAACTTCTTCCAAAAAAACTTGCGCGCGCTGCTATTTTCAGCTGCTCGCGTTGGCGTCGCTGCCTTTATCAACTGAACGAGGGTGGGGGGCAAGGGAGACTTATCTTAGGGCAAGACCCGCGTCCGCGTCCGTTGGAAAGAGATGGTCGGGTGCCCAGACACTTGTTGCAAGCAAAAGAGAACGCACCAGCACAACAACAACAACAAATTGACCTAATTTTCTGTTACTTTACAAACACAAACAAACCGAAATATGTGCCCTAAAGTATCATAAACAAGAACAAAATGCGCTCCCTTAAACAACAACAAAAAAAATTGAAATTGTTGTTAATTGTTTGCTCGGTTGGCGGGTGGGGAGGGGAGGGCATCTGCAGCATTAGAACAGCAGAATTCACTTTCAATTTTTTTCTTCTTGGGCGCATTGGAAGAAATAGAAATGGTTCTTTGCTTGACTTTGAGCTAACTAGGTCGGCAGCTGTAAAACGAAGAGAAAACCAGACGCAGTCGTCGTCCCCTTCCCAATCAAAAAAAACTAAACATTTTCGGTCTGGATGTGTGTCTACGTTTCTTTCGCTTGAGGTATTTGCTGGATCAGATGGTCTCCCCAAGTAGGTCAGCACTTTTAGGCACGGCAAATAAATGCTGTTTTCATTACCATGCAACTAAATTCGCTTCCCACTTCCTCAAAGAATCATTTGACATCTCTGCGATCTGCCTAATATCGCATAATATATAACACATGATTTACGTCAAGACTGCATATACATACAAACACATGCAGTTCACAATTTATACTAATTACATTAAAATTTTAGTTCATTTTATTTCATTTATTTGTCTCATTTGCCGTTTGCTTATAATTTTTGTTGGCAGCGCCATTGTTTGGTTTGGTTGGCTGCTTAATAAATGCGCCGCACACCGAATGAACCTTTTTTTGGTGCTATTTTTAAGTGAGGAGAGGCAATGGAAAAAATGTGCTTACAAACAAATATACATACTTCACGTATCTAGGTACGTTCACACAAACATAGAGGAAGGGCAGGCGACAGTGCAATACTAGAAATGACAAAACAATGCCTTGCAAATTGCTTAGAATTACGCACAGATTTACATATAATTGAACAGCAGGTAAAGGCCTTTTGTGAAGCGTGCCATCAAGTGAAAGTAGAGCTCAAGGGCTAGGCCAAGTTTTACTGCTACTGATCAAGAATACTAGTTCGCATTTCCACGAACTTAAGCGAATTTTACTGAAGGAGTAACGGGTCCAATATTCTCGACCGTGAGAAAAGTCAAATATAGCTTAACGTAAAAGAAAAATAACAACCGTAACCCTATAACCATTATTAACATAACCGGTTATCAGTACCGAAACAGAAACAAATATATGAGCTAATTTCGGGGCTTCCTCTACTAGTAAAAAATTCGAT
Source organism: Lordiphosa magnipectinata (assembly GCA_037044535.1). Taxonomy (NCBI): domain Eukaryota; kingdom Metazoa; phylum Arthropoda; class Insecta; order Diptera; family Drosophilidae; genus Lordiphosa; species Lordiphosa magnipectinata. Next base: position 34,069 of record JBAMBO010003469.1, read on the forward strand.
AAACGTAAGTTTATTTGACGTATGGACAATAGGTTGGATCTCAAAACGGCAAAATGGAAAAAATTAGGTCTCAGCATTCCCAAAACTAATATTTGTTGTATAATTAACAATTGTGAAAATCCCAAAAACATATTGTAGTAGTATATTATTTTATTTTCAAATTCGAATAAATTTTAAATATAATCAACGCCGACTATTTACAAATGACACAAATGTATCATAATAGGCAACACTGCGTATGAGTTATTTACAAAAACTTTAGAGACTATACGCGCCAGTTAAAACTCGACTTTTTTTACTTCACACCAAAAAGCATCAGATAGGGGGTAAGACCATGACCTTAAAAAATTTTACATACATACATTGCGCCGCACTGTTGGAAGGAAAGAAAGCGAACAATAAAGAGAGAGTGCAGCTAACCAAAATTTTTCCTTCCTCATCTTTTCTTAAACATATTTGATATGACACTGTCAATTTGTTCTGATGCTGGCAAGCTTAGCCGATCCAAAAATGCAGGACTTCTATTCCAATTTGGCAGCAGCAAGTTCTCATTTTTTTATCTGAAACCTAAGGTGTGGGCCCAGATTAGCGAAATTGTTACAGTTTTAGCACATATATCTCGATCCGAGATATACAGCCATGCTCCCATTTTCGCTTTCGCAAAAATTTTACGATTTGGTCGCTAAATCGCAAAAGTAGTTGCTCCGAAATTCGCAAATCGCAAAATTTCGCCTATTTAAAACCGGCGACGTCTGAGTCCGTGAAATGAAAAGTAAATGGAAAATATTGCTACAGTTAAGAGCTGCCATGCTATGAATCAATTTTTTGATCATTCTTTGACTCTTTAAGATTGTATTTGTCGACTCTCTTATACAGTTTGGATTGAGCTCTTGTGTTAAACAATTTTTTTCCTAACCCTCCCAAAATTGCACGAGCAGCAAAATACCTTTAGACAACAACAAATTGCGTTTTGGCTATGGTATATATCGATACATAACTATCGATAACCGATAGAATTACTAGAGTTGCCCAAGTAATCAGCGGAACGTAAAAAGATACGAAACAATGCTTAAACTTCACATACAAGCTTGATGATTTTTAGTTGTGGGTTTATTAAGGTTTTAAATTATTTAAGTAAATACCACACAGAACTAAAAGCTATTTTTTTAATAGTAAAAATGTGAGCGGCATGGTTGCAAAATGATAACTTCGATCGTTGGCAACTCTGTCAGCTGTTTCTAAAGAGTGTTTATTATTGAAACAAGCCAAACATATAAGTTTCGTTATAATTTAAATTTGCCTGTCTAATTTAATTCATTTTGAATATTATTATTCCATTAATTGTAGGGGCAAGCATAAGAATGCGAATCAGGATGAAATCATTCTCAAGTTTATGAGAAATAACCCTGATTTGGCCAGGGGATTTGCCAAGGGCGGTCGGATTGCCATTGATGCCAAATGGTCAAAGTTGGCAGTTGAATTAAATGCGGCTGTAGGTTTTTCTAATTTGAATGTGTGTTCCATCTACACATGCGATAATGCTAGGAAGTTGGTATTTGGAGTAAAAGTAGTCCCGCGATTTCTGAATTTCTCCTGGTGTCATTTGCAAATTTATTTCCTCTGCGCCTACTGTCCTTTCCAGCAACTGAATAATGTTGTGAAGTATATTCCCAAATGTACTCCTGCCCATGTTTATATGGTGATCCTTTACAACAGACAACTGGTAAGAGCCAGTGGCAAGATACCGCAGAACTGCTGCTAGTTGAGTTGACTGCGCTATTCGGGGTGATTTGAGATCTGCTCGTATTTTGGATAAAATTATTAAAAATGTTTGATAAAAACAATAGAAACAATAAAGTTCAAATTTTTATGCACACATGACTTACCGTTCATCTGACAAAGTACTGACATATTTTTCCGTAAATGATGTCTGCGTCTTAGCTGAAGAACTTTACGGCGTCGTTTTTCCTCAAAGCAGGCAATGGCAAATCAAAAACGCATTTTAATTTCACTTGGAATTATTGCAAAACAAACTTTACAAATCTGAAATGGTGCTCATCAGCTGTTTTTGTTATGTGGAATGACACAAACCGCTTTGGAAATGAAACATTATCGATATCAAAAACTGACGAAATTCGGAGCACACTAAATTGAAATCGTACGAATTTGCTCAAATCGCAATTCGCAAAATTAAGTGAAAACCGGAGCATGGCTGATAATGTTTCATTATTTGCAGAGCAGCAAAATAAATGTATTAAAATTGTTACCAAATCTGCACACTCGAATAATGGACAACATTTAATCGATTGAATTGTCAGGGGAAAACGTCCAAAACCAAGTTTGTCGGAAATTTGTAGTTATGTAGACACTTTTATGATGTCACGTGCAAAAAAATTCGAAAATGTAACAGTTCTAATTAACAATAATCTGACATCTTTATTAAATATGTTTCTAAAGCAAAAAAGAAAAGTAGACATATTGGAATGGTGGAAAAAAGATTCAGCCATATTTAAAGATCTTTTTGAATTATCAAAAGTTGTGCTAGCAGTACCACCCACACAAGTAAGTGTTGAGCGTTTCTTTTCAGGCATTTGTAATGAATCCTCGCGGGAGTCGCTTGGACAATCTGAATTAAGAAGTCATTTCTGAGCAGAAACGTTTGTTTCATGAAGGTAAATAACAACAAATAGGATATACGTTGACCAATGTGTATATATCTAATTAATTAAACTAACCATGAATGAAGTGGCTTCTTACCGTTTAGTTAAGACTTATAATGTTAAATCTTAAGATAGGCGAAAATACCTCTGTATAAAAAATGTAAACTAAGCACTTTTACTGAATAAATGAGATTCCAATGGGGCCTCAGTAAAAGCAGAAACCGTAACCCTAACCGTTATTCTTTCGGTTTTAATCTCTTGCTAAAATAAAAAATGAGAAAGCCAAGCTAACTTCGTCTGTACCGAAGTTTTTATACCCTTGCAAATGCTGTTTTTGAAATGTCCGAGTTTAAGAACGCTTACATAAAAATCAAAAATTTTTCTAAATAAAACCCATTTTCCGACAGATAAACGACCAAATTTCCCGAATCTTTTTAAAAACACATCAAATTAACAATCGCCGAGTTTAAGAACGATAAAATTGAAAAAAAGTTTTTCTCACTAAGACTCATTTTCCGACCGATCGGCCCTATGGCAGCCTTAAGATATAGTCACCCGATGTCGACCAAATTTTGCGAATCTATTTGAAAGCATATAAAATTGGTAATTAGCGAGTTTAAGGACGGTAGCATAAATACAAATAAAATTTCTTACTAAGACCCATTTCCGACCGATCGGTCCTATGGCAACCATAAGATATAGTCACCCGATGACGATCAACTTTTCAAATTATTTTGAAAGCGTTTAATATTAATATTCACCAATCTTAAGAACGATTTACTTAACAAGAAGGTTTTTTCAGTTTTCAGTTTCGGTTTTTCCGACTGATCGATCCTATGGCAGCTATAAGATATAGTCATCCGATTTTGACCAAAACTTGCAAATCTGTTTGAAAGCATAAAATAGATCAGTTTTTTCAGGTTTCAGTTTCGGTTTTTCCGACTGATCGATCCTATGGCAGCAATAAGATATAGTCATCCGATTTTGATCAAAACTTGCAAATCTGTTGGAAAGCATAAAATATTAATAATGGCCGAGCTTGAGGACGCTAACATTGAAAACAACAAAGTTTTTCTCACTAAGAGCTATTTTCCGACCGATCGATCCTATAAGATATAGTCATATAGTCATCTTGATCAAAATTTGAAATTTTGTTTGAAAGCATATAATATCAGACAGACGTACAGACAGACAGACGGACGGACAGAGCTCAATCGATTCAGCTCGTCGCCCTGATCAAGAATATACATATATAGTTTATGGGGTCGGAAATGAATATTTCTATGCGTTGCAAACTTCTAGGCAAAATTATAATACCCTTTGCAAGAGTATAAAAAAGCAAAACCTAAAGAGAATAATCTACTTCCGATCCGGTAAAGGTAATTAAATTAGTTGTATTTCTTGAAAGGACATAATTTACACTGTCAAATAGGTTCTCTTCTTCTATAAGACCCTTTCTAAGCTTGTCCAGAAAATAATTGTATTGGTAAGCCTTTAGTATAAGTATGGAAATATAAAGAGGGAGGAAAATACTCAAAGCAAAACTTAAGCATGTGCATAAGCACCCTCTCCTAAATGGGGAAACGCATATTTTAAGCAAACGACATTTATAGTTTGGATGGTTCAGATTAAGAAGATATTTTTAAAAAATCAAGAAAACCCCAATTATTGAACCTGCTAAATGCAGTTCCTTAATGTTTCATGAGCTTATTTTTTATCAATCTTCCGAAATATATATGAAATCAATTATAAGTCGCAAATAGCTTATTATCCGGTTTACACACGCTTGACAATTTTCACCCAGATGTCCTTAACTGAAGGACTAGCTGAAAAGTAACACTCGCTCTCGAGTGACAAAAAATTTCCTTTGCTTGCTTATCTTTATCTTCATTATCTTTTTTGTCAAAACTTGGTGGATCGGTGTTTAACCAAACCTGTTCGAACCCGAAATTCCGACTTTTTATTTACTGAGAACCTAACCTTGAATCGAATCACGTTAGAAAAATAGCTGAACCTGAACCAGTTCCGAACCAATATGGTCGGTTTAGTTCAACAAAAAGAATAGATAAATAAAAATCTGACCTATTGCCCCGACAATGTGAAAACCTTCGCCAAATGGAGCTTTTCGAAACTATACCAAATCAAAACGAATCGGAGAATGAAACATTTTACGCAGGGCTTAATCCCGAAACGAAATTCGATTCCGGTACCGGTTCCGGTACGTCCCGAAATGAATGTTTCGGTTAAAGGTTCTATTTCGGTTTTCAATTAATTTCGGATTCGATACGGTACCCGGATTTTCATTTCGGTATACCGGTACGTACCGGTACTCCCGGTTCTACCTTTTTAATATTGGAAAAATTAAATTCTGAGATAAATCAAAATCATTTTATTCATGTGTAATAAAACGAATCAAAATTCAACACAAAATTAATGGTTTCACATTTAATCATATATCATACATTTTTGGGAACTTTGTGGAGGATTCTGACCACCAGTTAAGAATGTTTTCATGGTTTCGAAAAAGTGCGAGAAAAGTCTTAATGGAATCCAGTAGCTGTTTACGACGAAGCTTGCTAGAGACGACGAATTTTTTTATATTTCCAATTTGCAGTGTATCCAAATGGAATTAAAATCACCCAAAAGAGGATTTTCGGCTTGAAGTTTAGTTGTGACCATCTCCGCTGGTCATAATATGCGTACAGTTTCGCGAACTGAGTCCCACACTTTCCGGTGCAGAAGAAAGCCGTTTTCTGCAGCCGCAAAACTGGAGCAAATGTTCAAAATGTATTCCGCTGAAAATTTTTGTAGCATCCTGTAGGTTGAGCTACAACTCGTGACAAAATCTACGATGCGCTCTGCAACGGTAAAAAAACCGAAACAGTACCGGTACCAACGTTTCGGTTTCGTTCCGGTGCTATCGGTTCCATTAATAACGGTAGACGGTTTTCGGTTCTCAAATAAAAATTTGCATAGGTTCCGGTTCCGGTTCCAGTACTTAATTTGAAACGGTTAATTTCGGTTAACGGTTCCGGTACCGGTTCCGGTATTAAGCCCTGATTTTACGCTTAGTTTGAGGTAGTATAAATGATGGTTACGTTATTTTGCCAAAAGTATCACAAACGCTTATTAAACACTCCTAAGCACTTTGGCGAATATTACACAATTTATCATGATTGTTCGCAAAAGTCGAGTTTTTTGGTAAGTCGTTGGCCGAACTAAGATTTGAACCAAAACTTTCGGCCGAAAACAATCGAAATCCAATTTTCAAACATTAACCATCGCTAAAGTAAAGCAGCCCTGATAAATAACACTGTGACACATTTAAGTAGTAGATTAACATAGTGCTCTCTTTTTGGTTTTGGAATTCGAAATAATTTTTAATTTAAAGCTGAAGCTGAAAACTTCAAAGTGCAATAAAAAGCAAATGGCAGCTAATTAGACCAAACCCAGCGAAGGTTTTTGTACAACCAACATACCCTTTCAGAATTTTTTGGTCTCGTCTTAATCTACTTTTTAGTGTTGCACAGTGTAATGCTAACTATTATAAATATCTACGAGTAAAATTTCAACATTCTACATTTCGCCTCACCGTGCCTCATCCGTGTTCAAAAAAGGTCTTTAACCAGGTTCGATTCTGGACTAATAAATAGAATATTATTAATTTAAAAATGTTTCGAAATTAAATTTTAGGTCGATTTGAATGTTTAAGAATAAAAATCTGTAGTACAACAGACATATATGCCAGATCAAATTATCTACACTCAAATCAACGCCAAATGTTTATAATTAGAATTATTATATAAAATAATTATCGCAGTAAGAATGGGTGAAAGAAATACTTTAGAGACTGTTGATGGCAATTTTAACTTAATTTCTTTTTATACACTTGCAACGCATTCACTTCCGAGTACATAAAATATACATGTGTGTTCTTGATCTTGATCTTTGTCTTTCTGTCAGACTGTCCGTCAGTTTCCACGCAAAATATTGAACAATCATTTTTTAACTGCACGCTGTTAACACAGTGCACCACAAAATTTTGATCACCGTCTGAGTCATTTTCGTCATATGAGTTCGATAGGAAATCCCAAATCACATCGCTTTCATCGCTTATCATCATCATCGTTATTGCTTTTGCTTTTTTCGTCACAAATCGAAATGTTATTCATAATAAACGAATGAAGATATATATCAACATGTATGTATATATATATTCTTGATTAGCTCCACCTAGGAAGTTGATCTTGCCATGTCTGTCTGTCCGTCTGTCTGTCAATTTACACGATATCTCTTGAAGGGAATAAGATATCGAATTGAAATTTGGCAGAGGAAAGTTTCAAGACAATTGTTGGTCTGAATTCGAAGGTGGGCGAAATTTGACCATGCCCACACCCACTTCCCATATAATATTTCCTCAAATTGTTTGCTCCGATCTTCCACATTTACAATTTTTTCCATCAGTGTGTTTGATGGTGAATGGTATTAAAGTATTATATATTTGCTTTGCTCCAACTTTGCTTCGCCCCTACTAGGGGCCACCTAGTTACAGGTGTAAATAGACGGAATGGCGGGTTAACAGGCGGGTAAATAATCGGATCAAGAATGAGTTAAGACTATCATTAAGATTTGATAGATGGCAATCGAATTGTAAGTTACACATCTTCATTTTGTGTTTAAAATATTAAAGACGACTATTACTTTATATTTTTCCTCTAGACTTAATTTGTAAACAGATAGTGAGCAAAACAAACACTCAACCTTGGTTCGGAAGCAAGGATTGCAATCAATAGCACGTGGAAAAGTTTCATGTCAAGAAAAGACATAAAACCAAGTGCGAAATATAAGCTTTTTGAAGCAACGGCAAGATCCATTATGCTATATTCAGCAGAGGTGTGGGGTTATGCGGAATACTACAGTGTGGGAAAACTAGCACGTAATTTTGTTAAGAAGCTTTTTAAACTGCCAATTAACACACCATCATATGCGATACACCTAGAGACTAGTCTACCTACCCTCTATCACAATACGCTGGACGGACATTTTAAATATATTAGGAAAATCATGACAAATCAGAACCGACTTCCTAAGTTAGTCGCTATACAAATCCTTAGCGACCAATCGCAGTGTTTTGTAGAATGGCACAAAATTTTCCAGGCTTAAAGTATTATTTGTGATATAGAAGACATAGCTGGATGGAGAAGAACGCACGACACTGTACTGGAAAGAATTGATGAAGCCCAGCGGAAATCCTTTGAGATCACTGCTCGAAGGAGCGAAACTCGGCTTTTGTATAAAGGCCTAAACTTCAACCTGGGTCAAAGTAATTACTTTAGAGATGATTTTTCGGTGGATGCCATAAAAGCAATATTTCAAGCGAGATCCGAGCTGCTGCCCCTCAATTATAGACCCCATATAAGCGACGAGAAGTGCACGCTTTGTAACATTAGCACCAGGGAGGATACCTTCCATTTCCTCTCAGAATGCTCATTCCTGGGAGAACTACGATACAAATATTTCGGAGAAAGGTTCTTCACAATGGAAGAAACTAGAGATCGACTCAACGGAGAAAATTGGATTACGCTTGCTGCTTATCTCTCTGCTGCTCTTAAATATAGGCTCAAAATTGTCACAGAAGATTTTTAACCAAAGGTATAATTACTTAATCTCCTTACTCCTTATACTAAGCTAGTAATAATATTTTATAAGTGTGCAAACGGCTTATGATAAGCAAAGAATTGGAAAATAAATCTACTACTACTACTACTACTCAACCTTCAATCCGTGGTATTCGCCTTTACAGACTACTGTATACCCTTAACAAGGACGTAGCCAGCTTTCCCCACAGGTAGGGGCAGCATTGCTCGAAAGTTTCATACATTTTTATTTACTATATTTTTTGGCATTAAATAATTTAATCAAAATGAATTCGATATGAAATGGGAAACAATTCTCAAATTAATGGCGGCAAAATGAAGTTATAAATGATAATTTGAATTTTTCAAGGGGGGGGGGGGGGGTAGCCCCAGGCCCGCCAAGCCCCCCGGCACACTTGGCTACGCCCTTGACCCACAACGTCATTCCAAAAACTTTATGAGTTCAATATCCCTAGCAAACACGACTGGGATAATTTTTCAATATCTACACAGATGGATCTTAGCTCGACGGCAAAATAGTAAGAGGGGGATTTTTCTCCACCGATCTTGAACTGGAAATCTCATTTCGGCTCCCCGATCACTAATTTATAAATTTACACAGAAATTTAAGCAGCTCTAAGGGCGCTGGACTTTTACACCAATAACGCCAAGACGCTTACGGAATGCCGCTTGATCTGTCCGTATTCATCTCAACATTGAGGGAAATGAGTCAGCCAACCAGAAAACTACCATTAAGCTCCTCCAGGAGAAGAGCTCGATTAGCATGCCCTTCACAGAGAAAAAAAGATCAAATTCATTTTGATTAAAATCAACTTTATGAAAATATAAATTTTCTCATTTCAATTGGCAAAACAATAATATCTTTCTGATCCAAACTAATATCATTTACTTAAATTGATATTAAATAGGTTCAGACTGATACTAATTGTGTAATAACGATATGTTTAAAAATATCGATTTGAAATTTTAAACATATTAATTTGATATATTCGCATATCATACACTCAGAGAAAAAATAGAGAATTTCGCTCTTAAATCAAGAGCATTCGTTCTCAAAAGTACGGTGAGAGTGAAAATTCTTGATCCAAGAGCGAAATTCTTGATTCAAGAGTGAATTTTTTATCCCGACATTCTTGATTCAAGAGTTTCAGCTCTTGATCCAAGTATGAATAATTATTGATTCAAGAGTTTCAGTACGAGATCCAAGAACGAATAATTCTCAAAATAAAAAAATTGAAAAGAGTATTTGGGGTGGGTGGGGGGTGGGAGAGACACGACCGACCCGACCCGACCGACGTGGTGGTCCGTCTCGTCTACCTCCCCCGTCCCACTCACCATTATCAACCACAATAACCCCAACACCACCACCCACCCACCAAACTTTGTTTTAAGTTGATATTTTTTTTTTTTTTTTCTTACTTTTCTATGACTTGAACTCGGTACCTCGAAAGACTGAAACACACACAGGCGACGGGCAGCTTAACGAGCTCAGCTATCTTCCGTAAGGTAAAATACGCGACGAAATCAGACTTATAAATAAACGCAGTTGCCTTTCGTACGCATCGCACAACAACAAACTGCGCATGCGCTCTCACTCTCTGCGAGATCGAGTCCAACGCCATTCTCTCAACGACCAACTGCGCATGCGCTCTCACTCTCTGCGAGAGCGATTCCAACGCTGTTCTCTCAAAGTTAAGTTGCCCTCACCCCCCTTGCCTATAAAAAACCAAATTGAGAACGTTTAGAACGAATTTATCTCGATTCCAAGAGCGAAATTCTTGAAAATTCAAGAACGACTAATTTTTTTTTCAAGAGCGTTCGTACTCAAATTATTCGTTCTAGTTTTTTCTTAGTGTATGAAAATATAATTTTGATCTCGTTGTTGGCCTCGTACAAAAACTACGGAACGTTGAAATAAATATACCTTCCGATTTTGCGCTGTAGCTAAGGTCACGTGGCCCACGTTCAACCTGAATCGTACCAGTATTCTTCTGCGCCAACGTAAAGAAAACATCGCACTTCTGGACGGGACCCTTTCGGGTAACTGTCTCATCGTTAGGCATGCAACAAGCATCTTATGTGTTAAGAAGAGGAGGAAATATTACTGCATCTTCTTTGCCACTGCCCAGCTCTTAGTAGAAGGTGAATCAAAACACTTGGTCACCCCTTTAGCTCAACCTAATTATAGAGAGTTAAAGTTCAAATATATAGGAATCGCTGTTACTGGAACGATCGGAAAGAGAATATGTCGTAGAGTGAAAAAGTGTGCTGTTTTTCAATGCAACTTCAATCAACTCGGCAATCGAATCTAATAATTGCTTTCAAATTGTTAGCGTAAGTTTGATGACCTGAAGCAGGATGCTTGTGCCGGATGATACCCAAGGGATAACTACATCTCGTAGCGTGACCTGAGCGGCAATTTTACTTCGACTGGCCGACCGTTGACTGCAATAACTCAATGGTAAGCGCACCTGCTTTACTCTTTGCTTGAACTCGGAAGCATATAAAAGCAAGGCGTTGTAGGCGTTTGGAGTTGGTATGCGATGTATATCATTTTTTTGTTTTTAATTTTATAAATTTAGCAATTTGCTGGCGGCAATTCCTCTCCGATCTTTTCCTTTGTGTCACTTAAACGAAGATGATGACATGAATCATCCAATTGCAAGTGGGTATCTTCCTTTTATTTGCCAATTACAGCATCATCTGTGCGTCTCTCTCCCCTTCTCCCCATGGCTAACTATGCCACATTTTGGCGCCAAAGCCAAACAGCCACCGCAAACTTGGCCATTGCCTCATTTCACCGGCTTGAGCTTGAAAGTAAAAGTGGTTTTGGCTTTCTTTTGTGGCACACGCTTTTGGCGCTGCTTTCCAACCAACTCGGCGTCGACGTCGACGACTACGACTACTACGACAAGTTGCCGTGTTGAGTCCAAGGTCAAGAGGAAGACTTTGAAAATGCCTCACAATGTGGATGGATGAATAATGCAAAAGCCAGGCCAACTGCGTTGAGTGAGAGTGAGAGTTGGGCGACGGAGTCTGTGAGTTGGTGTTTACCGTTATGCGAGCCAGTTCCGGTTTATAACTGGTCTCATCTCAAAATGTAGTCCATGTAACTGGCACAGCCAACGACAGCGAAGACGACGGAGACGAGTTTTTGTGTTCGGTTTATCATTTTGTATCTCTTTGTGGCTTTATCTGTCGCATTGTGGATTTTGGTTAGATGCATAACATTTGGTTGCGTTTTTTTTTTAATTTTTGGAATGCATAATTAAGCACCGTTAACGGAACTGCGTCTGTGGCCCGCAGGAAAATGGGTTAAACAACAACAATTAAATGCTTAAAGTCTTAAATTGTATGTTGTAATAGTTTTTAACTAAAAATAGTATGTAATATTTGGGTAGTTAAAACAATTAAGTATGTAAGCGTTGTATAAGAGTTCACCCTGTTAGCTGTGACTGCCCCCCGTGTTATTTAATTGCCTTAATGCAAACTGCTTATGAAATGAGGTGGCCCGTTGTATTGCTTTTTTTTCTGATTTTGTTCGTTTAAACAATTAACTTTGCCTGTAAACGATTTTATGTAAATGAGCTACAACAGCCAAAAATCCCCAGATGTGGGTGTCTCTCCATGTAGGTTTTACGCTGACATTTGCCTAGCACAAAAAAGTGTCAGAATTGGCGCTTAATTTAATTGCTGTTTAAATTTGCAATTTAAATCTGTCAGCCAAATAAAACAAAGTTGATTTGTTGTACTGTATTTTTTTTCTGTATTTGGTTTATTTTTGAAAAGCGAAAGTGACCAACTCTACTTCAGTCGACACCTTTTCACTTTCAAGGCCGCGCAGTCAATGGAAAAAGACAGAAAAAAAGCAACGGACACACCCAAAAAGACAGACCGACTAGCACCACACGCATGTGACCCGAAATTCGGAAGTCGAGACCACAAAAATAAAAAAAAACTAAACACAAAATAAATAAATAAAAGAGATGGGAAATGTTGGGTTTTGTTTATTTGACGACTTGTCGATACATTAGAATCATGAATGGGATGCAGTTTTGAGGGGGGGAGGCAGACCTTGTTTGATTATCTTTGAAATGTTAATTGGGCGGTTAGGTCAGTTATGTAAACCTAATAGTAGTGCCTAAGTGAAGTGGAAACTTATGTAACAACTAGTAAAAGTAGCTCATTATAATCACCATGCATATCCATTAGTACAGAGACTAAAGCAATTCCCAAACGTTAGTATACTTCTAGCTATAGCTGGTTTCAGAACCATCTGGTTTTATCATTCCATGCCGGAAATTAAGTAATTGCTTGCGAATCCCAAGCTGTACACAGTAATCAGGAATGTCGTGCATGAATTATATATAAGAACGGTGAGAAAAGTAAAGCTGCCAACCTCAAAAATTTTGCAGAAGGTTCGGTCCGGAGGTTCGAGCCCATTGTGAATTCGATTCGAGGACCGGCTATTAAACTTTTCGAACCTATGGATTTGGTTTGAACTTTGATTCATAGCATTTGCATTCTTTGAAAACTTTTTTGCCTTTATTTTCTATGTATTTCAGCAAATCCTGTTATATCTTAGTTTATGATACTCTGTACCGAAGGTACATAGAGTATATTAAGTTTGTGTAAAAGTATGTAACAGGGAGAAGGACTCGTTTCCGACCCTATAAAGTATATACATTCTTGATCAGCATCAACAGCCGAGTCGATATAGCCATGTCCGTCTGTCCGTCTGTCCGTCTGTCCGTCCGTATGAACGAAGAGATCTCAGAGATGGTAAGAGATAGAGGTTTGACATGTATGGGACATATATTTCTTATACTTGCAGGCAGATCAAGTTTTTTTTAAATTTTTGCCACGCACCCTCGCGCCCCCGCAATTTGGAAAAAACGTCATATCTCCTACAGTTTTGGAGATAGATCGTTTGTTCCTTCAAGAGATACCTTGTAAACAAAATTATTTATCAATTTGCTGAAGGAATGATAAAGATCGGATGAACCATACTCAAGTTATGGGCAAAAAACGGCCACTTAACACCACCCACCCCCCCAACAATAACCACAGCAACATACCCTAACCGTTCAACACAGGCAATCTTAGTGGGAGAGAGAAAGAGAGAGAGAGAGAGAAACTTAGAGAGTGCACCGCGTTGTGCGCGGGGTGTTCCTGAGCAAATGCGAGTGTAAGGGTACAGAGTATGTTATAGTCGGGCTTGACCGACTTTCTTTCTTGTTAGTTAAATTATTAAACTATTTGATATGTACATACTCACAGCTTAGCCTAAGGCCTAAGCTGCTATGGCATTCCAATTGGACACAATTGTCAATTGTGTACCAATTAATAATAATAACAGCTATTTACAATAGCCGAGTGGAACTCAACTATTAATGATATCAATCATACGACCCTCTCCTAAAGTTTATGGTCCTTCCACAATGTACTCTACATAAATATAAGAAGTTTTTCTCGCCATGTTACAACTTCACTTTTGCTTTGTTTTCCTTATCACAGTCGTAAAATCCCCATTTTGGATGTGATATACAAATTGGAACTTTAGTAGATAATGCACCAACCGATCCAGTGCTAAACAATAATGATGTACGGTTTGGGTTCAGGTTCGGGATATAATATATTTAGAAGGCCTGGTCCTTGGTTCGGACCGGTTTGCAGCCTTGGTGAGAGTACTAGAAATTCTCTGCCGAAGGTACACAGAGTATATTAAGTTTGTGCAAAAGTATGTAACAGGGAGAAGGAATCATTTCCGACCCTATAATGTATATATATGTATATTCTTGATCAGCATCAACAGCCGAGTCGATATAGCCATGTCCGTCTGTCCGTTCGTCCGTCGGTCCGTCCGTCCGTCTATGTGTCCGTATGAACGCACAGATCTCAGAGATGGTAAGAGATAGAGGTTTGACATGTATGGGGCATATATTTCTTATACTTGCAGGCAGATCAAGTTTATTTTCAATTTTTGCCTCACCGCAGCAAATGAGCTGGTACAGAGTCGGGCAATAAGATATTTGTACAGTTTCGTTTTTGGCGACCTCTTTAATTACTATTTGATTTTAGCAGGCTCGAGGTCAGACGCGATATTTTTTGTTTTAAAAACTCTAGCAAATTTTTGATAACGTTATTTTGGTTCCGAGTTTTCAAACAATTTTTTAAGAGTTCTAGTCCCATCTTGAAACTAGTTGCAACTTTTAAACTGGTTCATACATCTATCTTCATATTAACCAACTACTTAAAGAGTTCTTAATCTAGTTAGCTTCTGAGATACGAAATAAATGTCTCCGAACCATCTATAAAACGGTCCTAAACTACTTTCGAACTGGTTCACAGACTTGAACTGAAAATTTCTTTATTATTGTATCAATAGTTTACTAAAACATCTAACATACGTAGATTGGATTATTTTGATTCTGCTTATCAACTGCGTATCTTCAATCCTGTTAAGAATAGTCTTGAACAAATCTTCCATTTTTTTTATGTATATGGGGCACTCCAAGCAAAAAATAATAATTTTCTGAGTTAATGTCTTCGAATTGGATGATAATTGGCCCAAAGGGATCTTATTATGAGAAAAGCTTAACCCCAAAATTTGAATTTGTTAGAGCATTTTTGCGGAAATTATACGCTTAAAAGGGTAAAATTGTGAATTTTCAAAATTTTAAATAACTCGAAAACGGTTCAAGATAGAGTTTCGATTTTTTTTCAAATGTTCAGGTTTAAAAAGCCCTTTTGAAAACAGTTTTGAAATATTTTTTTTTAAACATACTTAGTCTAGCAAAAGAGACCCATTCTTCAAAAATTTTCAAAAAAACATATATTAAAGCCGCATCTTTCCTTACATTTTGTGTGGTTGAACATGTCGGTAGCTCGAAAATTAAGGAAGTTATAGCCATTTTAGTCATGTAATCTCAAAAATATCAGTATAGGAAATTTGTTTAAAATTTCTCGCCGGGTGTGGCGCACCAGTAGTATGTGTGGCTGCTGGTGCGGGAGGTTGTGGGTTCGATCTCGATCCCGTCTCGGACCATCTAATCGAAAAAGTTTTTTCTTTCTTTAGAAAAAAGCGCTTACACACGCGGTCACCTTCACCAACTACTGGCGCCAGCTGTGAAGAGTAACAACTAGACATGAAAAAGCAAATATTCTCTAATTATTGCCGTTCGGATTCGGCGTTAAGCTGAAGGTCCCTTTTTCTTGTGCGAAAAATTACAAGCACACACGCCAAGAGATTGAGGGAAGCTTGGCCCAGGCCCTCCTTTGTAGGTGCTGTTTGAGCTAATTTTACATTTTTACCCCTCTGATCTGATCTTTACTGAAACAGTGCTGATCAGCCCTGATTTAGAATGTTTGGTACTGAAATAATGATTTTACATTTGCCAAATCCTTCATGACGTTCTCTTCTTTTAATCATGGAGTTTCGGTACTTATGTATGATACTAAAACAGTTCAAGATACACGGATACACAGACATACTCAAAGAATAATTACCCTTTCTCATCACAGAAAACGCATAGAAAATTATCTTTGTTTTAAAGAGTTATATTATCCAACTCTGTATCTATACAGACCAGATCAAGTCTCTACAAGAAACGGCGGAGCAGTTTGACATACACCTTATTTGGGTGCCTGGGCACAAGGACATCAAGACCAATTGTAAAGCAGACGAACTTTATAGACAGGAAACGACCATCAAACTAATTTTTGACGGACCTGGCCGATTCGCCATTAAGACTGACCATAATATTCCAAAGGAAGGTAACAGCAGGTGGACAGATACATACATCTGGCAAAAATGAATGCATATTGAAACAGATCCTTGTCTTGGTGTAATTTTTATAACACTTTTAACTTTTTAAATTTTGGGTATCTTCTCTGCTGTTCTGATTTTATCTGATTGATTTAATGATCTTTCCTTCTCCTTAACTTTGGAAAATTAACTTTCTAAGCTATCCTCTATTTTTGCAGCTTATACATATTGAAGCAATTTCTTGCGTCAAATACCAAACTTAAAAGTCTTTGTTAAACAAAAAAATTTTAAAGTGGATGCTGAAAGGAATTTCAGTCTGATAACTCCCTGCTGTCTCGATGAAAAGCGCACTCTGAAGTACTCGCTGCTCTGGCCAATGTGAAAATTGTAGAAAGGAAATACGAAATAAGAAAACCTGAACCAAAGTGTTGAAGTATCTTGAACAAACAAACAAACAAACATACAAGTACAGCACCAAAAACATCGACAACATCGCTGAGACACCACCAGACAGAGACAGCGGCGATGCCGACAAACAGACATCGAACCGACCGGAGGGGAGACAAGAGCCGGACACTTGTAACTGCATGCTAACATGTTTTCAAAAATATTTTTTATTTTATTTATTTATTAAACGAAGAAAAACAGAAAACAAAACTCGTTTGTGTTTGTTGTTGTTTGCATATTTAATACGCAGACTTTTGGCCAGGCCACAAATACAAATAGAGGAAAGACGCTTACTTGCCCATGCATATGCGCATATGAATATGCATTTGCCTAGACATATGCTTATGTGTGTATATGGTAAGTAAGTAAGTAAGTACGGACCCATCAGCCCACCGACCAACCTACCTAAATTTTTTTAGTCGACAGCCAGAGTTACATCATTTCTACCGTTATGCGTATGACATTAATTTGCATGCGGCGTCAGAGGCATAAATTAATTTTCTTGACAAAAAAAAAAATATTTTAATTTTGAGTTTTTTCACAAAACTATCAAAATGCAGGAGGCCCGCTGAGAGTGGAGTCTCCTCCAGTCACGGTGCTGTGGTTCTTGGTCTGGCCTGCCGGGCTTGCAAAATGTTTACTAGTATTTGCTCAATATTTTCCATTTCCTCACCGAACCGAGCTTTTTTCTGCCTCTCCGCCTGTGTGTGAGTGTGTGTGTGTGTGTGAGTCTGTTTGTGCTCTGCTAGCCAGTTGTAGTTTTCCTTTCGCTTTCATTGACGCGTGAAGTGGCTCAGCTCAGTGTAGGGCAGGAATTGTGGCAGCAGCAGCCAAAATAAAGTGTTCAATCAACGAATATTTGTATACACTTTTGCATCAAAAAAAAAACGATCTTTATTTCTATATTCATTTTCGGTTAGAAAGCGATAATATATAAAAGAATATGGAGAAAATTATTTGGTAACATTTCCTACATTGTAAAGTTTACAAATAATTTCGAAAATATACGAGCAAAAAACTAGAGAAAATTTGTTAATACAAGATTTAATTTTTGGCAGCTACCTTACCGGACTAAGCCCAGCCACCCGATCTGTCATCATTGTAGGTTAACAGGATCGGCTGCCAAAGTGCAAAGTTTAAGACACTGTTGCAAGAAATAGACAAAACATTTTAACTTTTTAAAAACGATTTATTCAAAATAAACTTGTAAAACTACTTATAGTTAACCAAATTAAATACTACGGTTTTTTTTAATACAATTGACTTTAGGCCGCACCCCTTCTTTTATCGGTCTAGACCCTTTTGCTGTTAAATTTTTTGTTTTTGAGGTTAGATGCCCGTTTGGGAGCATTAAAGCCACAAGCAAAACAAAATAAATACAGCCTTCAACACTTTTCCATTTTTAAGAATCTCCCAATTCTATCTTCAGTAAGCTTTTCGCAAAAGAAATCATGATTGCCAACTTTCTCTCCCTACAATCATTGCTATTCGTGGCGGTTTTCAAGATAAAAACAAAAAAACAATGGAAAAGATTGCATCTTTTTACATTTTCGCAGTTTTGAAAAATCTCAAAAACTTAGAAGTCCATTACAAGAAAACCTTAGCCAATCAGACCAAACCCAGCCGGGGTTTTTAAATCATTTTTTTGATCTTGTCGGTATCAACATTATCTTGAAAAATGTCTCACAGAGTGCTTTGGCTATCTAAAAACATAGGCTATTATGGGTGTCGCTTTCAACACTAATTTATGCCTACACCAAGAATTTTTTGAAAGACGGCACTGTTTTGTTCTACTTGGTCCACCAGTTAAAGAATCGCTTGGCTATATCAGATTTGTTCAAGATATACATTTTTGTTTTATTTTTTCACACTTGGTTCGGTTTAAGGTTTGGTTCACAGTGAAATTATGTCGAAATTCCGAGTTTGAACGGGCTCGGTTCAAAACCGGTTTGCAGCCGTGATTTTTTTCATATCTGGATTCAATATACCCTCTTTCCAGCTAAGAAGTGTTTTAAGGTTATTAATTAAAAATATTCAAAACTATTTCATTTTTTTTTTTGATTTTAATGGAACACGGGAAGCTTTGGTGCTTCCATTATACATACAAAAACCTTCGACTTGACTTAAACAATTTAGATACATATCCATATGGATAGCAGACTGGAGTTAACTTTGGGCTGGACTTGAGCTAGACTTATTTTTTAGTACAAACCCGGCGGCGTTTGTGTCGCGGGCTCTGTGTTACCTTGCAGGCCTAGACAAAAAAATTTAAAAACATGAATGATTTATCTAGACACACATTTCACTGCGACTCACCTGGCATCGATAGCGATCCTTTTTTCCTGGGCATAATTTTTCCCAGGCTCGAGCGGCCTTTATGATTAGATCCCTCGGCTTCAGGACGCAATGTTTACGTCTGTAGGAACGGACAAAATATCGGAAAATCTTCCGGGCACAAGGATCGCGATTACGCTTTTTGGTAGAGCATACCGACGATGCAGATGGAGATTTAGATCGTTTGGGGGTGTCACAATCCGAATTATCGTAACGATATTCGATTTTAGACGAAGCTAAGCGAAACGTCTCCCTTTCGTTGCAGCTTAGCTGCTTCCAGCATCTAGCGCCCTCCGTGGCAAGGCGGAGCGAGCCTAAGCCCGGGTTACGTCTGTCCAATTCCCTCATAACGAACAAGAAGCCATCATTCTTCCTAGATCCTCTCTTTGTGGAAACGTCCATTTCTTATCCACTGAATTGGTAACTAGGATTGAAAACGCTGATTGTGAAAACGCTTTTATGTATATGCCGCATATCAATGGATTCTTCAAATTTGTTAGCCTTTCTTATATATTCACCCACGAGAATAATTTGGAAAATTTACTTAATCAAACAACAATAAAATATATCGTAAATTTTGGTGTGAACTCTACTAGCAAAAATCTGTAACTGAAACTGAAAGTTAGGCTAGCCAAATGAGCAAGATTACCAAGTCATGGCATGCTATTTTCTCACAAACTAAACTATCAGAAAAACACAAAACTTGAAATTTTACTGTTATAATAATTATTTTCAGAGACTTAAATCTAAGAAATTAATAAAAAGATTAAGTGAAATCAATTGTAACCGTACGCCGAGCGATTTTTATAGAAAAAAATTAACGACGCTAATTTCTCAAGAAAAATTACATGTTCAACGCTTACCTCAGAGAAATGAATGTCTTCATTAATTACTTTTTCAAACTTGGGGTTATATATACGCCCAATGGCCAAGAATATCTCGTGGATTCTTTGAAGATGCGAGGGATACTGCTTATGGAACTGAAATTTGGCAAGATAACCAAGATAGTGGTCCTTTAAGGTCCCTCCACAATCGCTCAATGTTTTGGGTGTGGGCGGAGGCTTTGTAAGAAATTGCACTGGCGCCTATTCTTCTTCTTGCTCGAGCTTTCCAGCCAAGCGGTGCACCTGAATCGTTCCCGATTTGTCTCGAGAACACATAAGAGATTGCACCTCGGACATATCAAATACTTGTCTATGACACCATGATCCCATAAAAAATTCCACAAGGACTCAGTGACAGGAATTCCGTCAATGACAAACGGCAATCTGTACAGCACATTTTGGCAAAGTTAATAGTGAATAAAACGACAAATGAATTTATTTGTGCGATAAATATTGACATATATTGTAAAATACTATGTGATCCACTTTGGCTTGCGCTTTTCTGTCCTTTGAACCGGACTACAAACCGATTGCAGAGTTCAACCAAATTACCAACTTTGTGAGGTGCAGCTCTGTTGATTGAATATTATGATAAGTTTATGGGAGAAAATTCAAACTTTGAAATTCAATTGCAAGAGAACCATGGTCGACCGCCAATTAATTTTCAATTATTTCGTTGTCCATCGAGGAAATTTAATTCGCGAATTTTAGGAGCTGTAAGTAGAGTAAACATTTGCCAAAAGTTACCATTTTTGTAGCGCGTAACCGGCACTACTCTCGTGCACAAGGAAAGTTGCATTCATTTTATATCAATACATAGATTAATCATGCATGATATGTTCAAGTCGCTCATACTCCCAAATATTTTTCTATTCTATTTAGAAATATGTACTTTACAAAAATTTTTACTCCAGAAGCGTGAACTAGCGTGGATACATTTTACAGTCCATCAAAGTTGGAAAATATGGTACAAATTTTTTAATTAATTTTGGTTTAGAATGATGCATCTTTAAAAAACAAAAAACCAGATTCCAATTGTAATATCCGTTTGGTTTTAATACGATCCCAAACATGGCATTTGAAACCAAAAAAAAAACAAAATTTATGTGTTTGAAAAATTGTTTAACTTTGAAACACTGTAAAAACCAAAATAGTTGACCAAATTCAATAAGCCAAAGCTAGTTGGAGTTCCCTATATTAAATTACATTTCTTCGGTCAAAAAAATCGACCATCAATTTTTGGTTTTTGAAACAGTAAATCGGCCAAACCGGTCACTGTGCGACGCGACGAACGTTCTTGGGTTGCACTGTTTCATATGTAAATATTTGAGAATTCTTGTTATAGCTTTTTTATATATCTTTAAATTTAGTGAAATTTTGGGGTAAAATTTAATTTTTTAATATTCTTTGCATTTTTGTGTTTTTAGTTTTAAAAACTAATAAAATTATGTGTATACGATGTTCGCCCTGTGGTCGATATTCTATCATCTTAATGCAAATATAGCAAATTATGGAAGATATATTTCTTTTAAACAACCTACAAATTTCCACAAACGCACCTTTATACAATCATCTCTTTAACCAAAGGATTTGGTGGAAAACAGACTATTGATTAAAGTTCAGCGCCCAAAAATACACAAGGAAAGTTTTCTATCTTCAATGTTCGAAAAGTTGCTTCTTATAGATCCATCAAAGAGTTACAAAAAAGCATTCTGAAACCGTACCTTTTCTACATATGAAAAGGAGATACGGAATTTTAAAAACCAATAACACAGCCCAACAGTGTTTTTGGTGCGGGCCTATTTCGATTTGATTATGTTAATATGGATTGCATTGAACAAAACTGCATCAATGGTCTAGCTCTCTAGGTTCTCAGTTCTTGTTTCCAAGATATAGATAAAACGAATCAGTGGAATCGGCACTCCATAGACCAACAAATGCTCTAATTATGAGAATTTTGTCGAATTTATATCAGCTTAATTTGCAGAGTTATAGCCTGTATAAAAGAAAAATACATATTTTAATTTATGGAAAGATAACTAGATTGTCACTCTTAGGGCCGACTACTCATCTGCTACATAGTTTATCTGACACATAGCATCTATTTAAGAGATGAGAAATCGGCCCTAAGTCTGTATAGGAAGTGAAAACAGGCTACTTGATTCAGCACAAATTGTTATAGGTTTACATGTAGATGATAAATTCTAAGTAGCCTTTTCACAGTTCCTATACATATTTTCAGTAGGAGTTTAGTTTTTCGTTGCCAAATAAACTGATTCAAATATGTACCATTAAAATCACATAATTAATTTATTTACTCAAATAGCTAAAATATTAATCCAATAACCGCGCTAGCTTAAACGGGATGATTTATTTTGAAAAAAATGCTATAAATCGAGAGTAGTCTGACTTTAAAGGGCAATTATCACACTTTCTGCTGTGCTTATATAGCGCCTTTGATTTTATAAAGATGTATTTATGTGTGCTCTGTCGAAAATAGCCGATAAGACCAGATATTTATGCCTAAAATTTAACATTTTCGTTTTTCCACCATATCTTGGAGCTAAACCAAAATCAGTTTTGAATTCAGTGACAACAAACTTATCATAATATTCAATCAACAGGGCTGCACCTCACAACGTTGGTAATTTGGTTGAACTCTGTAATCGGTTTGTAGTCCGGTTCAAAGGACAGAAAAACGCAAGCCGAAGTGCATCTGAAATCGGGCTGCAACCCTGGAAACATTGAAAAGTTTTCCAAAATTGTTCAAATAGTTCTGGCTACCGTTTGGAATTTAAAAATTATACAAAAATATTATTTTTCATTTTTATTTTAACACTTTTCTTGTCACATCTAATTTCTGAAATGTTGTTATACCCGTTACACATCGAGTAAAAAGAGTATACTAAAATCGGGCAAATGTATGTAACAGGCAGAAGGAAACATTTCCGTATTCTTTCCGCATCAACAGCCGAGTAGATATAGCCATGTCTGTCTGTCCGTCAGTCCGTCCGTCCGTCCGTATGTCTGTTTGAACACCTAGATCTCAGAGACTAAAAAAGCTAGAGCAACCAAATTTGATATCTATGCTCCAATTGTCTACACGCAGTTCAAGTATGTTTGAAATTTTTGCCACGGCCACTCCCGCCCACAACATTGATCTTAAAATTGTATCTTACATTTATATTCGCAGAAACAAGAAGGCTATTGATCATTTCTTCCCATGAGTAACGGGTATATTGAAGTCGAGTGAATGCGACTTTTATTTACGCTCTCGTTTTTATACTCTGTCCGTCTGTGCGTGAACGAAGAGATCTCTGAGATGGTAAGAGATAGAACAAATATTTCTTATACTTGCAGGCAGATTAAGTTTATTTTAAATTCTGCCACGTTCCCTGCTGCCCCGCAATTTGAAAAAAACGTCATATCTCCCACAGTTTTGGAGATAGATATTTTGTTCCTTAAGTAATGAAGATTATTTATGGATTTGCCGAAGAATTGATAATGGAAAAAATCGAGACTATCAAAAAATAACCATATTTTCCATTTAAAAATCCAACAATTTGTAACTTATGAACAAAATCAAAACTTCGCGTTTGTTTTTTCTGTAGCGACATTCAACGCAGCTTTATTAAAATAAATTTGGTTGGAAAAGGTTACTTCATGTGGCCACAGGACCTACAAATGTAAAAGAACCTTGCTTAACACAAGTTTATGCAAATATCTCGTAAACCTGAAGTGCTGGAGGAAAACGGACAATTGATATGAACTTAGCTAAAATACATATGGAAAGTTCTCAATTTTCTCTGGTGCAAAAGCATCTGAACCTGTGTAATTAATTATAATCTCTATATACCCATATGAACATATAGTATAAATCTTAGGTTAACTGAAATTGTTTAACTATGGTAAAAAGGGAGACGAACATTTATATGTGATTTGCTTGGTATTTATATATAGAAATGCAGTTTTTTTTTGTATATTCCTTAGAATTTGTAATTATTTTAGTTTGTCTTTTCTTTAGAAATTTTGAAGCTTTTTTATCTTGTTGATCAGTGATTTTCGCTATTTTTTTTTGATTTTTTAGTACTTCTGGTCTGGTAATTTGGTCATAAAAAAATCATGTAATACTTGTGCATAGCTCAAATTCATACTAAAAATTTTTATTCAGCGCAATTAAATTGCTGAAATTAAATCAAATTCATCACCGTTCCCCTATACCCAATTGTTTCGCCAGAGTATCTAACCAGAAAAAAAACTGCTTAGTTAATGTGCATTACATTTTCGTGATTCTGATCGATATCGCCAGCCCAGCGAGCGTCTCGTCTCCGTAGTTAATAGAGCTTTTTGGTTGCAGACATAATCAACGAAGCAGAAATAGTGTTCCCCCCCGAAGCAACTCCATCATCATTATCATCATCAAACTTCGTCAGCCGTCCTTAGACGCCATGTGCTGTTTGAAGTTTGGATGGCCGAACAATTAAGGCAAATGCATAACCAAAACCTCCCAAAAAAAAAAGAGCCGAACTTCAATTTTTCAATTATTTGTCAGACCCACATGCTGCATAATATTGAACGATCCCCAGCACGATAATTGATAATGGAAATATGTTGGTGCACGGGTATGGGTGAATGAGTGTAAACTGCATAAGAAAACGATCAAAGTGGAACCAGCAAGAAAATCAAGCGAGCCAAGACAACAACAGCAACAGCAACAGCAGCAGCAGCAGCAACAACAACGCCAAACCATAATAATATTAATTCCAGTGTGTGCTTCCACGTTCGCTGGTAGTTGTGTGAGAAACTGGGTCAGCGTGTCGTTTTGTACACACACACACACACGCAAACAAACACAGCAAACAAATATATGCACACATGTAAGTCGATGTTGCTGTTGCTGCTGCTGCTGCTGCTGTCGGGGAACGATAGAAAGTGAAAACGAAGCGGCAGCAACAGCCGCAGCAACAGCAGCAGCAACTGCGACTACGACAACAAAATGTGGTACTACCCGCCGCACATCGAAAGAAAATCACATAATCGCCGTCGACAGCGACGCCAACGATCACCCAAAATGAATTATAATTTTAGGGAAAATTATGCACGCAGCGCTGTAAATATAAATAAATAAATAACAACAATCAACCAAATTCGAGTCACAAATTAAGCTCACGTCTCCGCTGCTAAAATGGTGGAAATACAATTACAAATTTCTACCCAAAATTCACTTTTGGGTGGCCCTTTCCAAAACATAAGGTAGAGAAGCGAATTATCATAATAATAAAATATAGCTTTTTTCGGTATCACATAAAAGTTGAATGCAAGGGAAAGGTTGCAAATGAGAGTGGATATTATGCTATAAGGCATTTTATTGAAATTCTGAAATATATGAAATACAACAGGAACTTAGAAAGTTGCCAATGCAATTTTTGAGCGAATTTGAGCATCAAAAAGAAGAACAAGAACAATTGAGGTAAGAGTACAGAAATTGCGATTTACTTGAGTGCAGTTGGTAGTGTCCAGCGCCAGTCTTCTAAGCGTATTTTATTATATTGTGTAGAGGTTATGAGGTTATGTGATACCTATAAAAAGCTAGTTCAGACAAACTGTACAGTGATACGTCGGTACATAAATTCTCAAATTATACATGTGTCGAAACCGCTAAGCATATTAGTCCTAACGGAAAAAGGTGGGTCTTAGATCCAATTAGCGTAGTTTGTGCGCTGTAGATGCCTGTTGGAATCATAGAATCATAAAAACTGTTTTTGAATTGATCCGATTTGACCTTTCCTTAATATGATGAAAAGTGTCAAGAAAAGGCCAATTAAAATTGAATAGCGCATCATTGATAGATGAAAAATCCGCCTTGCTAAAGTAAAACGTATGCGCTAGGAAAGTATAGATTAAGTGTTGATATTGTGTTTTAAAAAGAGTTAATGTTATCGATATATTAAAAAAAAATCCCATATCTTAAGAATATATAGATATTTTTCGTCGATATGTTTGTTGGCTTCGTTCATAAAAAGTACACCTTCCTAAAGGCATTCTTTGGATATTAGTTTGCTCCACATTAACTCAACGCACGCTGGGCCAGATGGCCAAAATTCCCAATTTTATGTTTTTGAAACTGCAAAATGTGGAACCCTTTTACAAAATGGTTTTTGAATGGCAGCCGTTCAAAGTTGATTTTTCTTAGGATTTATGCAAAAAATTAAAAAATGAATAGTCAAAACTATAAATGCAACAGCTGCCGGAATTTGATTTCTTTATTTTCGACTTCGGACTAGATTGGAATAAACAAATATAAAGATGTTTCCATTTGTAAGCGTTTACATAAAAAATGAAAAAAATTTTAAGCTTTGTGTGTATTTTCTCATTTGGTAACTTTGCGTTGAGCCCAAACTCTCTCTCAATTCACTTGCAAAATTACTTGTTGTTTTCGATGAATATTGCACTATAGCTATAGGTATGCGCTTTTGCGCGGGTTTGCTTTGATTTTCAGAAAATCGAGATGGAAATACCTTTGGATGGAAATGTACCTTTTTATATTGGCCATCCTAAGAGTATGCAATTTTTTTTTTATAAATTTCCAGATTTTCCAGAAAGAACTTTGTGAACATTTTTTATAAAAATTTGAATAAATATTATTAAAATAAATTTTAAGGTTTCTGAGCGCTATCTCCAAGCTGTAGCGAAACGAAAGGCTGGAACTAAAGAACCGACATATATTTTTTTTAAATAACACATTTTTTTTGTTATTTGTGTATTAAATCTAGAGAAAAGCTTACATATACCCTGTTTATACACAAACAACATATCACGATAAATGCTCATCAAAGTATGCTTTGTTTATAAATAACAATTATTCTGAAAAATACTAAATATATATTTGGCTTAACACTTAATTTTTTGAATACCTTCAACTGCTCCGACAACCTGAGTGAATGTTTGGTGTGGATTATGTAGTACGCTGTCATAACTGACCATCAATTTTCTTATTGAAATGGGTAATTATTAAAGAAAATATAGTTTGGATACTTTTAAGGGCATGTATCATGATAATTTTTTTGTGTATAAACATATACAAAATCGGTAGAAGTGGTCTAATTGAATAATAATCCTCGACGTGTCGGGCAGTAAAATTCAAAACCTGTTTGGGTTAATATCTCATAAACCATTGGGTCAAATCCAGCTCCAAGTTTTTTTTATATAATCAAAAAACGAAGAAGTTGATATATTTTTCAACTTTGATTTCGATTATAAATATCTTATAAGTAATTTTTTTAGATTTTTAAATTATGTTCTTGACGTTCATGCTTTTTAAAATTTATCTGGCCTTTCTGGCCTACAGTGAAGCACAAAAAATTTGAAATCTGCGTTTTATACATAAAAGTATGTTTACCTTTCAAGTAAAGCCTCTTCCCTCAATATAAATTCGTGAATAAGTTTCCACAACTTCTTTCGTTATCAATGAAAAAAAAAAACAGAGAAATCTAGCACGAATTGGCGAGACTAAAATTGGCTTCAAATTAGAATGTTTTCTTCTTGATTTTTTAAGACGAAAACTGCTCGAATTCGAGAAGACAATTGATCTCGACTTCAAACTTGTGGGTTTGAATAAAATATAGACAATGTCAAACACACCTCAAATAAAACTATGCTCCTACGGGGAATTGATTCTCGACGTTTTCTAAGCGAAGTAACAAACAAATAAGGAAGTAGGTTAAGCCCGACTGTAATATACTCTGTACCTGGAGTAGAAAAGATGACGCCACTACTGCCATTCCTTCGGCAAATCGATTAATAATATTGATAACAAAATATTTCTAGAAGGTAAGAACCATCTATCTTCAGAACTGTGGAAGATATGACGTTTTTGACCAAATTTCGGGGGCGGGAGGGGAAGTGGCAGACATTGAAAATAAACTTGATCTGCATGCAAGTATAAGAACTATATGTCCCATACATGGCAAACCTCCATTTCCTTCCATCTCTGAGATCTGTGCGTTCATACAGACGGACAGATGGACATGGCTATATCGACTAGGCTGTTGTTGCTGATCAAGAACATACATACTTTATGATTCCTTCTCCCTGCTACATAACTTTGCACAAACTTAATATACTCAGTGCACCTTTGGTACAGAGTATACAAAATCATGCTTAAGTTCAGTATTTTCTGCGTGGATCCAAGAATATTCCGTCTTACCGTACTTTTGACATTAAAACTGCTTGATATCAAGCACGATCGGCTTGATTTTTTCTCTGAGTACATTAGATTTGACCTCCTGAGTATACAATTTTTAAGGTCATGGTCACCCCCTATCTGATTCTATTTGGTGTATAATAAGCGCAAAAAAAAAACAAACTAAAAAATGTCGAGTTTTAACTGGCGCCTA
Organism: Lordiphosa magnipectinata; assembly: GCA_037044535.1. Classification (NCBI taxonomy): domain Eukaryota; kingdom Metazoa; phylum Arthropoda; class Insecta; order Diptera; family Drosophilidae; genus Lordiphosa; species Lordiphosa magnipectinata. The sequence goes on from JBAMBO010003469.1 coordinate 62,215, forward strand.
TAGTCTTTAAAGTTTTTGTAAATAACTCATACGCAGTGTTGCGTCCTATTATGATCTGTTTTTTTCCCCTCTATTTTATAAATAGTCGGCGTGAGTTTATTTAAGAGCTATTAACAGAAGACCATGACAGCAATTGAAATGAACTAATAATTTCGTTGTAAAAATTTGTATTTGATGAACGTGTCGTATAAGTAATTTTTTCAAAATTTTAAGGCCCTGTAACCCCCATTTAAAATTCAAATAAAATTTGTTGATTTTATTAATAATTAATTTTACAACAAATATTAGTTTTGGGAATGCTGAGACCTTTTTTTTCCATTTTGAGGTCCGACCCAGTGTACCCATTCTTTATGGAGAGTGTAAAAACCAAATCGCTATGAAGGCTATGGAGTGGAACCCATTGAACGGAGTATGTCGCACACCAGTCAGACCCAAAAAAATTTGGAGGATGACTCTCAGTAGAGAAGCGGAAGGGGGAGATCTCAAGGCGACGACTAACACTAAATCTTAATGTTTTCAACCTCATAAATTCAAAGTGGTCGCTCTAAATTAAAAAAAAAGTGTTGAATAATGGAGTTGGCACTACAAGCAGCACGTTCTTAGAATTAACCAATGTCATATTGTGTATATCTTTTGGTATTTTAGAAATTATGTAATATGTATGAGCGTTACTCTAAATTATTCCCAAACGTGGCCTCTTCGAACCTAAATTACAGATTTTCTGCATCAAAAATAAATTAGTTCTTTAAGAATTATAGTTCTGAGGTACTTTTTATCTAGTTAGTTTTACAACATACTTTCCTAAGAATATAGGGTATAAGATCTTTGACATTGTTGAAGTTAGCCTGGCCCACTATTTTTATTCCCTTCCCCATTCTGCTTTCATATTCTCGAAATTCCGCCAATTCTTGCATAACTCTCAAGTCCCCCAAAAACAATGGAGTTGAAAATCAATTTTCATGTGGAAATTAGCGCACGTTTATCGTTTGCAGTTGAGTCAATAAACAGACATGACGGTTTCTGTTTGCATTTGAAAGGCCCATAAATTGATGTGCTTCGCTAAAAACCAAAATATAGATAAATATGTCAACGGCAATACCAAAGGGAATCTGACTATTAATGGCTTATACCCCCCATCCCCCTTTCTCCAAAATCAGAGATGCCTGAGAGGACAGACAAAATGAAATCGTGACAAGGCAATTACAGGCGAAACGAAAATAAAAGAGCCTTAGAGGCACAACTCATTCAAATGGTCAAAATTTCGAGGGGTGAGTGAGGAGCGCTCATACATATGTAGGATTCCAACCAATTCAACCGGTTCAGGATAGGCCAAACACCAAGAAACCACACCCAAACAAGAAAGCGCGTTGAAGATTACAGGTATGTGATTAGGCCAAGACTGCCATCTGTGTGTGTGTGGGCAGAACTGCAGCCGAAAGAAGCTAACAACCAGAGACCAATATAGCGCTGGACTAACTGGCTAAGCTGCAAAAATCAACGAAGCGCTGCAAAAAATTTGAAAAGAAAAAAAAACAACAACGCGCTATTGCGAAAACCAGCGAAGATACTCCAAGACAAGCCAAGTCGTAGTCAAAGCATTAGAGATGGAAGCGTGCCACGAATTGAAAATGAAATGGGTTGATCAGTTGGCAAGCTGTAACCCACAACAGGATACGTTTTTGATTTGAAAGTACTTAATTCCAGCATGCAAGGTGCATCCTAAAGTAAAACGATCTATTTGCGAAATATCTCCTCTCTCTGATTTGTCTCCATGTGACTATTACCTTTTTCGAAAAAATGCATTTATAAAAGAAAAGAACCTCACGAACGTCGAAGCCATCCAAATGGATTGTACCACCAGAAGCTGATTATTTGGAATGAAATATACTCATTTTGGCCAATTATTTATGCCGTGCTATAATTTTTAACAAGTTCTGTTTACTTTGAGACTCACCTACACTCCTCTTCATACGGTAATTTTTTTCAAGAAATTTAAATTCGGTTCGGGGTCAGTTTGGGAAGATCAATAATTTATACGTTTCTGACGGCTGACCATGATATTTAAGTAAGACAGCAAGCCGAAATAAACAAACATGCTTGATTGATTAGGCAAAGCTGAGCTTACAACTGAATTCTGGAGATCAAACCAGTGCTTGTTGTCCACACTTGCATTCACGGAGCTTGGTTATTTTTCAAGATCAGCCTTAAGTTCTGCCGTTAGTTCATCTTTTAGTCGCATGTGTGCGCGCGCCCTAAGTGTAGCTGCTTTGCTCGCTGATAAATCTCATCATCAGAATCTTTCAGCTGAAAGTATTCGGTATTTTTTAATAGATTAAAGGACAAATCAAAAATCATGATAATAAGACAAGGCGGCGGTCGTTACTCACGATACACGGTGTTACCCTTGAAAAGGTGAAGAGCTACATATAAATAGCTAGGAGTACTAGTGACTTACAATATGTCAATTAAAGCTCACCTCTGCGAGAAACTGAAAGATGCAAAAGTGGCCTCATGGAAATCTCTGATTAGTAGAAAAAAAGGCAAACCAAGCACAAAATAGGCAGTCTTCCAAGCGGCTGTGCGTTCAATCCTGTGCTATGGATCGCAAGTATGGGGCCACACAACTTATGAATATGTCGAGCGTCTCCTAACCTTCTTCATCAAAAAAGTATTTAGGATCTCTTCAACTTCCCCAAATAACGCAATATTCATTGAAACTGGTCTGCCCTCGATGTTCACGTACACACTGCATACCCATTTCAACTATGTAAACAAAATAATGAACATGGAGAGCTCAAGACTGCCGAAGATCATTGCTAGGAAACTTCAGGGCGAAAGATTACAGTTCTTTGAAACCCATCTACTGTGGCAACAAGCCCACGCATATATCATATTCCAAATCTGTGAAGTAGAAAGGGACGGAGGCACAGAGAGGACTCTGTATAAATCCCTGGATCTCAACCTCGGAGCGAAAAACTACTTCGATGACAGACTAGGTGTGGAGAGGATAAGCGCTATCTTCAGGACGAGATGTGAAACTCTAAGCCAGGGTTCCCCAACAAGAGAAACTGTGACAGTGTCTCTCTCTAATAGCCTGATTCCACTGTCACATATATGACAAGGCCTTCTATATACATTTTTTGGCAACCATTTTCAACAATTTGAAAATATTTTCTTTTTTCCCCCTTATACTATGAGAATTTTTCCTAACGTACAAGATTTTTTTTTTTTAATATGTACATTTCCAGTGGAATCACCAAATTTGAAAATGTACGTATATGTGTAAGTGTAACACACAGTGTAGCATGTCTTCGGCAAGCATTCGGTGTGAATTGGCGAGTATGTTCGTCCCCCAGGGTCTATGGCTGGGGAACTCTGCTCTAAGCCTCAATTTTAAGCCTCACAGGAGTTACATTCAGCAGGATGGTACCCTCTGCAATATGCGTGCCAAGGAAGGTGTGGCTCACTTTGTCGGAATCTGCCCCATCCTAAAGGAGTTACGTACGTTGCACTTTCAGCGTCTACCTCAATCGGAAATCGAACTTCACGATCTGCTCAACGGAGAAAATTAGATAGCCCTTGCAGTTTCCATCAACAGCATCATAAGCGAGTTGTTCTAGGTCCCACCTACCTATAACAGGCATCATTCAGCAGCTACATTATGCTAATTTCAACCATGTTGAAAACAAAAAAGACTAATTAAGACTGATAAACTTTTTGTACATTACACCTTTTACAATTGTAATCAGGTTAGCCAGCTATAGTTAAAGATTTACTTGTACAATATAATAAATAAAAAACTACTACTACTGCTACTACTAATAGATTTTCTTCACAAACACCTTATCACCTACAGAAGTTCCTCCACATTAAATTAATCCTGCTAAATACACTAAACTCGTTTAAATCCAGCAAAATAGCAGGGGAGAGGTAAGCAAACTTGTACGCCATGTCCATCAACTGCCGAAACCTATCTTTAATTTCTCCAATGATTTTGTCCATCGACTCGAAAAGTTTTCGCATAAGATCGTATTCGTATTCTTTTTCATAACTAAGCGCGCCGACTGTTCGTTCTTTTCCCTATTCCAATAATGACGTCTGAAAAGGTTTTATTTTTTGAGATCTCCATGGCCGTGTTCAGCAGAACAACTTGCTCCCTGATCGAGTATAAATTTGCAATTATTTTAATACTGAACTCGAGAGATGCGGCATCATAATAGCCAATTTGAGGTATCATGATACAGGAGCATGAATCAAAGAAATAGTACGCTACTTTAAAGTGATACTGCTCCCTCCAACAGCAGAAACTATTCGATACAACATGTTTTTCTGATACCTGCTCAGGGATCAATTCTTCTGCTGAACACGCCCAATGATATGTTAAGGCCGTTGCCAAAGGAGTACGAAATAAAGGCAAGAAAATGACTGCATCACAACCAGCAAAGTTCCAGTGTATGTTCTTAATACACTGGATTGAGAAGTTCGCATGATAAACTGTTAGCCGTAGCCGTAGCTAGCCCTTAAAAACTAAGTTAAAATTGTTGTCGTTGTGTGTTGCAGGTACATAAATACCCATAATACGCGAACCGAGGCTTTATTTGAAAAACTGGGAATGAGGTGATGCTTACAGAGGTCCCTTTTATCATAATTTAACGGTCTCATGCCGGGGATTTTAAAAAAGTTAGATTTTGTCGAACTGTGTAATAGAGGGAAGAAATGAGCCGAAAAGAGCCGAAAAGATTTAAGATTTTAAAAAACTAAAAAAAAACAAGAAAGAAAGTCGGTCAAGCCCGACTATAACATACTCTGTACCCTTACACTCGCATTTGCTCAGGAGTCAAACGGCCAGTTAACACCCCGCGCACAACGCGGTGCGCTCTCTAAGAAAGAAAGAGATTTCTCTCTCGCACTAAGATTGCCTGTGTTGAACGGTTAGGGTATGTTGCTGTGGTTGTTGGTGGGGGGGGGGGGGTGGGTGGTGTTAACTGGCCGTTTTTTGCCCATAACTTGAGTATCGTTCATCCGATCTTTATCATTTCTTCAGCAAATCGTCTATTTGTTTACAAGGTATCTCTAGAAGGAACGAACGATCTATCTCCAAAACTGTAGGAGATATGAAGTTTTTTCCAAAATGCGGGGGCGGGAGGGGGCGTGGCAGAAATTGAAAATAAACTTGATCTGCCTGCAAGTATAAGAAATATATGTCCCATACAAGTCAAACCTCTATCTCTTACCATCTCTGAGATCTCTTCGTTCATACGGACGGACAGACAGACAGACGGACAGACAGACAGACGGACAGACGGACATGGCTATATCGACTCGGCTGTTGATGCTGATTAAGAATATATATACTTTATAGGGTCGGAAACGATTCCTTCTCCATGTTACATACTTTTGCACAAACTTAATATACTCTATGTACCTTCGGTACAGAGTATAAAAAACATTAAATAGAAAGATAGATTACACTGTGCAACACTAAAAAGTTGATCGAGTCGAGACCAAAAAATTCTGAAAGGGTATGATGGTAGAACAAAAACCTTCGCTGGGTTTGGCCTGGTTAGCTGCCTATTTCTTTTGATTGCATTTTGAAGTTTTCAGCTTCTGATTGGGAATCGCATCTCCATATCTCGTAAGCTATTTGGAATTTCGCTTCGACGTCGAAGAGAAAGTTGTTGCTCTTGGCTAAGTTTACAAAACATTCTTAAGTAGGAATTCAAAAAAGTCACATCTTTATATTCAAAATTACAAAAATGTCTTAAAATCATCATGTTTTCCCCTCATTTTGTACTGTTTTTCAACATTGTCTTGAAAACGAACGAATTTGACTTAGCAATGCCTGACAAAAACGTAGCTTGGACTTTAATAAACAAGCGATTGGAACATATCAACTTCATTCGATTGGTCCTTCGTATAGTTACGGGCGCATAAGCATGTAGAATTGGAATCAAAACTCGAAAAATGACAAGTTTTGGTACCAATTCGCTGACACAGTCAAAAATTTCGATTGTTTTGTATTAAATCAAGAAAATAGTAAGAAAACATACTAGTTTTTTTTGCTATTTTACCGGAAATGTTCGTTTTTTCGAGTTTTTATGACAGTTGTACGTGCGTCTGGGCCTATAACTATATGAAAGAGTAACTAAATGAAGTTGGCTCATTCTTACGGTTTGTTTATTTTGGTGTAAGCTACAACTTTGTGCTGAATTACTTGGCCAAATCAGAGGTTTCAAGATGAAGTTGAAAAACTGTAGAATAGTGGTGAAAACTTGCCTTTTTTGGCCAACTTTTGTTATTTTGAGTATGAAGATGTAATTTTTTTGATTTGCTACAAAGAAATGATTTGTAGGTCAATCCAAGAGCAACAACTATGTTGAAGATTTAAAAGCAAAATTCAAAATACTTTACGAGATATGGAATCGTTAGTCCTACTCTGAAGCTGAAAAGTTCAAAGTGCAATAAAAAGAAAACGGCAGCTAATCAGACTAAACCCAGACAGGGTTTTAATACTACCATCATACCCTTTCAGAATTTTTTGGTCTCGACGCTATCAACTTTTTTGAGTTCAAAAATGTGTTACAGCGTGTGTTCTACGCGAATTTCTAGTCCACTCGACCACGGCCCTTAGTGCTCTCTGAGCGTCAAAATGCCAACAGCGAAAGCATGGTTTCGACGGCACGTATTGCTTACGGCTGATAGTCGAGTGGGTTAAGGTGCCGTCTTCCGAGTGTTCAGTTTTCGGGAGGTCCGAGGTTCAAGTCCCAGTAAAGTAAGTAAAAAAAAATGTTTAATTGTTTCTTAAAATTAATTACAGCTTGGAAAAAAGTAGGTTGTGTTGTCTCCGCTCTCCCCCACTCTCCATATCAGGATATTCTACATAAGTCCAAGAAGATCTACCTATGTTTGAAATCGATACTTTTTTATGCTTACAACCAAGATGATCTCTACTTGATATTAAGTCGACTTAATTTAAAACTAAGAACTTCAATCTCAAAAATTCATGCTTGATTTCAGTATTTTCGTTTTGGATCCATGAATATTCCGTCATTCCGTACTTTTAACATCAAAACTGCTTGATATCAAGCACGATCGGCTTGGTTTTTTCTCTGAGTGTACATTTCAAATTTGTTTGCTCTAGCTCTTCTAGTCTCTGAGATCTAGGTGTTCATACAGATGGACGGACAATGACATGATCAAGAAAATATACACTTTATACGGTCAGAAAGGTTTCCTTCTGCTCGTTACATACATTTGAGCGACTTTAGTATACAATATTTACTCTACGAGAAACGGGTATTAAAAGATTACACACAAATATTAATTTAAGAGTACATATTATCAATACATATTGTGTAAGAATTTGCCGCCCCTAAAATTTACGGGAAAAATTGTTTGCTGAATTTGAATTATGTTCATTCTAATGCTACAATTGGTATGACCATGGTCACAAATGGCGTATAAATTTATCAGCCTTGAAACAACTTTTTTTTTTTGGTATTAAATAAGTTACAGTTCACTGAAGTTATTTTTCCGTAGGATCTTGTTAATTATAATAAATAAAAGCTCTTCTTCCAATTATAGACCCCTTTCTTTCCATCACGATCCTTTCCACTTATCATTATGATCGGCCCACCTCTAGGCTTGTTCACTAAGTCACTAAGTCAGTCGGCCGTCGGCCCACGGTATGCGAACTGCTCTCCCCTTCACCCCCACTCGTTTGGCATACATATTTGCTAGTAGCTGAGTTTTGTTTTGTTTAGCTTTGCTTTTGGCCTGGGCCTGGTTATATCATCGAGCAGCACTCTTACGACGACGTGCCAGCCAAATGGTCAGCAGCAGCAGCGGCAGCAGCAGCCGCTTTGGCTATGGCTATGACTGGAGCGACCGACTTAGGAGGCGCGCGCGCGCTTTATGCATTTTCAAAGCAAACGGCGCTAAATGGCCGACTGGTTGGCTGCTTGGCTTGGCTGGTCAGCAGATCGACAGAGTCCAAGTCCGTCCCGCCTGTCCCTCACTCTCACTATTCATTCATTCAGTTGTGCGTCGTCGCTTGTATTTGAATAATGTTTGACCCAAATTCGAGTTTTGTGCGCTTTTTTTTTAGCTGGCAAGAAAGAGTTAGTTACTAACAAAAGCCCAGCTGAAAAGTCAACAATGTCTTGTCTCATGTTTTTTGTTCCTTTTTTTGCGCAGAGTCTTTTATCTGCTATTTGTTTAAATGGCATTTTTATGCGTGTGAAAAGTTGTCAAAAGCAATTTTTTTTTTTGGTTGTAGCTGTTGTTGAAAGGTTCGAGGAATTAAGATATCAAGTCGACAAATCCCATTAAAATAAATTCAATTAGTTACACAAAATCTTCAGAAATATGATTCAAAATATCAATGTAAACAAATGAGACAACTTTTAAGCAAGAAATGATGAAATTAATTTTTGTAGAAATAATAAAATATTTATTAGCTATTCTGTGCAAATCCTATTGACTTTGGAACCCATCGATAATTACTTACACACTCATTGTGTAGAGAACTCTCTCAGATTGACTATATTAAAGCTTGCTTTCAGCCCTCGCAGAGCTTGAACAACGAAATATACTAATACATGCGCAAATCTTTGATTGTATTATTTCTAAAATATTCCTACGATTTCGAAGCACTGAACGATACCTAGGCTGTGGGCTGACAAAGGACAGAAGGAGAAACAATTTTAAGTTTATTACAAAAAAAAAAACCAAGCACTCATTTGACAAGGTATACAATCTACGACTTGGTCGAAAGCCTCCAGCTCTTTTTTATTGTCTCAGGGAAAAATCATCAGCCAACATATGTTTGTACATTAAATCATGAAAAGAGAGCGCTACATGCAGTTAAACTTGATGAAAATGTCAAATGTTTTTAGTTTAAGACAAAGGCCAGCGACATAAGTACTACACGAAAATAATGAAAATAAAACAACAACAACAACTACAACAAACAATCGAGACCAGAGATACGTGAGCTTATGAACGTGGTTATGAGTGGCAGATGTTGGGCACTTAAACAACCCGAGCCTGAGCCTGAGCTAGAGCCAGAGCCCTTAATTGGGCACAAATTATGAATCATCAGTGGAGCGACTGAAAAGATATGTGGAATGGGTTTAACAGCTAAAAAGGCCAAAGTGGTTAATTAGGATAAAAAATGTTAAATATTCAGAAATTTCAAAGGAAATTTAAATATGCTTAGCAAACGCAGATTTAAGATTAATGACTAAAGGAAAATGAAATAATGAATCAGCCTTTTAACAAAATATTATAAGATACCAAACTCTTTCTCTTCTGTATATCTCTAAATAGTCGTTAGTCAAAATTCTCTAAAAAGAAACTCTTATCAAATAGAACCAGTCCCATTTCAAAATAGATTTCTAAATTTTCTAAATATTTATAGTTAATTGCTTTGCTATTACACTATCGTTAGAGTATCACTTTAAAAATATATAAAAAGAAATATATGAACCAAAATTTTTGGCCCAGTGGGTAAAAATAACATTTATTTAGAAAGATTAAGTTTAGAATTTGACATCTAAATGTTTAAGCTTCTATTAAACGAAGTGGAGATTTTCTTACAATTGTTAGACTAAGGGCCGATTTCCCTTTTTCCTGATAGCTGCTATGTGTCAGATAAACTTACAATTTACTCTGTTATTTGTTTGTATATGTGACAGATTGAATAAATGAAAAAATAGCTCTATGAAGCAGATGAGAAATCGTCCCAAAATGCAAAAGAAAAAGTCTCTTAATCTTATCGTTTACTGATATATGTTCCAGAAGCAGCTTTCTTAATTTGTAATATGGGAAAAAGTTGGTTATTATCATTTGATTATGATGATGATGACTTTATACCAGTAAAATAGTGTCAAGTGCCTTAAGGCAATTGTGACACATTTAGTATATTCTTCTAGCTTCGACGATCTGATTTCCTGTTTCTGTCAACTTTGTCCTTAGGTTAGGTTAGGTTGCGATGGCTGAGAGCAACAAGTCCCTCTCCCACTTAGGCCACATTGTGTCCATTGGGCCCATTGCGATGCCATAATTATTCCCTATTAACCTTTTTAAAACTAAGGGGGGTCCTCGTTACTAAACCATTGTGTGGACAGAACGAATCTCTAGCTCGGATGTCTCCGAGAGGTTGAGTAGCAGAGGTTGACCATGTGTCCTAAGTCTCCTTCTACTCAAGGCGGGGCAATGGCAAAGAAGGTATTGTACCGATTCCTCCTCTTCTTCGTATCCGCAACTTCTGCAGAAGTCATGGTAAGTGACGCCTTGGCGTGCTACGTGTCTGCCAATAAGACAGTGACCCGTGAGGGTCCCCACCAGAGGTGATACGTAGTCTCTTCTGTGACGTAAAAGTGTGTTAGTTCGTCGTGGTCTCTGTGTTAGTACCTTTGGAGCTCTGAAAGAAGCTAAATGGAGGTACCTATTCTGGCCAGTTTGCCCGCAGACTCATTTCCTTCTATGTTGCGATGTCCAGGCACCCATATAAGGGTGCGGGACATAAAAACTATGTCCTTAATATATTGGAGTTCTATAACCACATACCATCTAGTATGAGCTTTGGTTTACTGTCATCAAATATGGATGATGGGATAGTGAATCTGATTGCTGTATTTTTAAAAGCCAATTTTGAGCCAAAGAGTGGATGAGAGAGAATGGCCAATTTACTCTTGATTCCATTCCATCGATTCTTAATGTCGGCCTCTTTCGCATATCGGAACATGACGTTTTGGAGGCAATCAGTGACTTTGATGACTCATTTAAGCCAGACAGTGATGGAATATCTTCTTTTCGCCTCAAGAACTGCATTGGCGAGCTCTGTGAGCCTCTCACTATGATTTTCTCTACATTCCTTGCACTTGGGCTATTTTTAAATAAATGGAAATTAGCCTTAGTTGGTGGCTATTCACAAAAAGGATTAAAAAAGCGATGTCTCGAATTATTGCAAGGCTTAGCAATATATCTAATCTCTTTGAGCGAGTAGTCTCAAAGCATTTTATTTTTCTTATAAATCCTTATACAGATCCCAATCAGCATGGTTTTTTTCCAGGCCGTTCCACGATTACAAATCCAAAAATATATAGCAATATTTGAATTTCTGCATTTGAAAATCGTCAAGTCGCGCATCGACGATTTACACAGATTTCTCCAAAGCATTTGACAAAGTTTGTCATAATGCCCTATTATCTAAGCTCACTAAGCTTGGAATTCATTCTTCCATCCTCAATTGGATTTGGAAGAATTACTTAGGGACTGTTTCTTGTAGTTTAATTGTTACTGTTAATTTTAAGTCTTATTGTAGTAGCCAGTAAAGTTTATTCGTTGGAGAAATGCACTAAATAAATTTTTAAAAAACTTTTTCAGCAAGGCCTTTTATACAAAATACAACTGGAACGCGTCTAATTAAATCTTTTTATGTGCCAGAAACCAATCAGTGGTTTCGGGATCTTGTACACAGCAAAAAAAAGTGCATAGTATAATTTAATCCTAAAATATTAATTTCTAAAATGCAATATTTCATATTAGATTCAAATATAAATGACTTAATTTTAAATAAAAACATATTAGCATTATCAAGCCAATATGAAAATTATTAAAATCAAAGTGTAATCCAGTTGATTTAAAGATTCTCATATTTAATTGTATGTTGAGTCATATATTTTTTATATTATGCACACACTTAAAAAGAAACGTAATAAAGTTAATCATGTTTTGTATTAAATTTGAATATTTTTTTCAACTTAAAATCAAAGTTTTCCGTAATGGATTTAAATGTACTATGCAAATATATCAATGAAATATTTTTCATATTTAATTTTAGTTTCCCCCATACTTAAAGCAAAAGGAAAACATATTGAAATCAAATGTTACAGTCATGATTTGAAATATTCGAATGGTTAATATGAAATATATTAAATTTTACAATGAAAAATTTTAAATTTAATGTAGTACATAGATAACAATCGGCTATGTTCTTAACCGACACTAGCTGCACCGTCACGCGAGCCCTGAATGGTCGAATGGGCTAAGGCGCCGTCAGTTTTGTTTAAGACAGAAGACTTATGACCCCACGTCGTCAACACTCTTCCACCGTCCCCATCCCCAACCCCCCTCTGGTTGTGTAGGCAATTGTAGCTTACTCAAAAACTCATTCCTCTTCATCTCAGGCTTTAAGTCGCTAAATTATGTACCATTCCAATTCTGTTCTATGGTGTGGAAACATTTGGTAGTAGTGATGCAAACAGTATGCAAAGGCTGAAAGTGCCATTTAACTTCATAGTAAGAAAATGCGTTTAATCTTGGTCGTACAGAACATATCGCGCCTTCTGCTAAGCAAATTCTTGGCCTTGACTTAGAGTCGTGGATCAGAATTCGTACATTATTCTTAGTTCATAAAATTCTAACGACAAAAGAGCCTCACTATTTAGATCTAAATAGAAAACTTGCTGTGTGAACTCTAACGAAAAATATAGTTCGCCAGCGTGTAAGCTTGGCCAGCTCAGAAAAATAGTTTTTTATTCAATCTGCCAGCTATTGGAATGACCTACCGTAACATTAAGACTATTGGAAAGACAACGCATTTTAAATCTAAGTTAACATTGAATTTACAAATATTAAAAAAAAAAATTTAATAATAATTTAATATTATACTAGTTTAGTTGAGAGCAGGGCTTAATCCCGAAACGAATTTCGGTTCCGGTACCGGTTCCGGTACGCCCCGAAATGAATGTTTCGGTTAAAGGTTCTATTTTGGTTTTGAATTAATTTCGGTTTTCGGTTTCAATACGGTACCCAGTTTTGTATTTCGGTATACCGGTACGTACCGGTACGTCCACGTCTTATGTAACTTATATAGCATTCTTGTGATTTGCTCGCGGTAATATAACTGCATTCAATGTGGATGAGTCCATACAACTTCTTAGCGGATTCATTATAAATTTATCGACCTTTGAAATCTCATACAATTTTGGGAACTTTGTGGAGGATTCTGACCACCAGGAATCCAGTAACTGTTTTGCTAGAGATCCAGTGTATCCAAATGGAATAAAACAGGATCAAATGTTGAAGATGTCTTCCGCCAGCAAATCTTTAGCAACTTGTATGTAGAGCTCCAACTCGAGACCAAATCTACGATGCGCTCTGCAAAGGTAAAAAAAAAACTGAAACTGTACCGGTACCAAGGTTTCGGTTTCGTTCCGGTATTATCGGTTCCATTAATAACGGTAAACGGTTTTCGGTTCTCAAGAAAAAATTTGTATCGGTCCCGGTTCCGGTACTTGATTCGAAACGGTTTATTTCGGTTAACGGTTCCGATACCGGTTCCGGTATTAAGCCCTGGTTAAGAGTCTTAAATTTGCATTTATGTTTTTTGATTTTTATTGTGCAATGCACTAATTTATAGTAATTATATACCTGTATAATTGGGATAATACCGCAATAAAATTAAATTAAATTATAACATCTTACTTCGATACTCAGTAATCGATTACCAGTACTCAATACTTATTATTTGATACTCAGTTCTCTATAATCACTATTTGATTCTCAGTACTCGATACTCATTACTAGATACCCAGCACTAGATACTCAGAACTCGATACTCAGTACTCGATACTAGATAATCTTTACTCAGTACTCTATACTCATTACGCAGTACACGCAAACCAACTGCTGAGACAGCAAAAGGCAAAAGCGGCTGACTCTGCAAACACAAAAAATCTGTAGCAAAGACAAATTTTTTTAGTTTAATCCCCCAGTCGAACTTCCGTAGATTATTTACTCTAATTATTTGAATTTTTTTCAATTTATTTTAAAATTAGTCTCAGAGGGTGAAGCTGTTGCTTCAGGAGGCGATTTTGTTGAAATAGAGAGAGAATAGAGGGATAAGATGTTTCAGCGTTTGCAGAACATATCGGTCTGTATGACTTGTGCGGCTGCCAATTTATGGACGTTCAGTATTTAGCGCCCAACTCTACTGTTCTGGAATATTTCTCGCATAGTTTTCGACCAAAAAGAGAAAGTTATATATGTTAATGAATGTAAAAGCTTGCGATTTGAAAATGTCAATCTCACAATAGCCTGGCTTTAGATATTCTCATTGTTGTGTAAATTGTTTTTGTTTCTAGAAAAATACAATTCGTTCTTTACTACCTTGCGCCTTATTTGACTCATAAATATGCACTAAAAGTGCTAGAAAAGTTCAATGTATGCCGCGCAGATAAGCCTTATGCTCTCCCACTAGTTTTACTTGCTTCCTTTTTGCGGCCTCATTGAAATGCGCATTTATTGCAATTTGAGTGGTTCTCCAGTCCCAATCCAATCCAATCAATCAGGCAAACAACAACAGCGCAGGCGACGGGTGCAATGAGCTGCTGCAGCAGCAACAATAACATCAACAACTGCAAAATTAGCATTTGCAACCAAATCACAAAACGCCTTGCAAATTTGCTCGAAGCCAAGGCGCAGAAGCTGAAGCTGCAGCGTGGACACTTCATTCAATTGGCAATTGGTTATTAACACTTAGCTGCCTGCTTACCTACTTACTCACCTGTGGCAACAACGCATTAGACAAATTGATTTGATTGCAAATATAAGAAAAAAATGTAAGTTGTGAATGTGTTGTAATGGCTCAGAAAATGGAGCACAATTGAGCAGCCGCTGGCTCTTGTTTCTTGGGAATAAATGTATAAGAAACGTGAAAATGTGCCATAACGGCACTCTAACTGTAAAACGACATGCGTTAACCAAATGTCAACGGTTAATAAACCCCCAAAAAACTAAAAGAGAGAGACACAAGACGAACGTACATTATGATCAAGTTCCAAGAATTGGCAAGCAATAAAAAGTGGCCAACTAGGTTCTCAGTCTTACCAAAAAGAAAAACAAAATTACAGTAAATACTCGTTATACAGTAAATACCAGCGAAAAGATCTTGAACTAATTCTAGCTTATGTTTTCCTTGAAAAACGCAAAGAAATTCCCTAGAAATTACTTAGGCATTTTGGCAACAGGCCCTCCGTTTTAGTTAAACTCCACCGTGCCAAAGTGCATGGTCTGTCTGCCCGATTCCGAAGTTAATTAACACACAATCAACACACATGTAAAATCTAAGCAAAAATATAAAAAAAAACACACAGAAACAGAAACAACAAAACAGAGGCAATCTAACCATGCAATAATAACAAAACATACGAAATTAGCCACACGGCGGCACTTCAATGCGAGAATGAATGCACCACCGAAATTAGCCAAAAGAAAAACTCAAGAAAACAGAAATTAAAGTTGAAAGATTACAACAGTGGCTCCACTCACAGGCAGCCGCCGAGTCATGCCATGTGAACCAATTTGTGGCATCAATCTCAGGCGTTTGATGTGAAATTTGGCCAAGCCACCACAAACGAGGCAGAAAGGCGCGGGAATCCTCCGGCGGAACACCAACACCCCCCAAACACACAATAAATATAAACTTAAATTATTCGGTTAAGATAAGAGCATCGCTTGACTTCAATTGTCAATTGTTTAGCATCAAGATGAGAGACTCTGCAGGAATATTCCCAAACTTAAGTCGAGTGCGAAATTAAATGCATTTGAATAAGAATGAGAATGCCTTTGGGCATAAATAAGTATTTGACTTTGTACAAAATGAATGAGTCAAAGAAATGCAAGTAATTGTGAATTGCCACCTAGCATAAAGTTCTAAACACCTTGATAGTGACATGTTTGTGTGAACATTTTAATCACTTTTCGGTGTGAGCTTCTCATTTTAAGTATCAGCCAAATGCCACCTAGAAATCATGACAAAGGACATATGCAGATACAAGTGTTTTTTCACTAATAACAAGCAAAATTACAATAGGGCGTCATAAGCCAAAATAACCAAGACTAAACACGAATGACGCCCTTTTAAGGCGGTGGCACTAATCAAAGAAATTCGGAGAAACATCGACTAACAGTCTATTACGTTTATATATATGTAGAGCTTTATTTCATGAAGTGTTCCAATGAAATATATTCAATTTTTAAAAAATTACTCTAAAATATGCATGAACAAAAAAATGTTTAATTTCGAAATTGCTTTCATCAGAGACAAAAACAGTTTTTTATACCGTATCGAATATTCCAACCGATCTTAAATATGGCTATTTGCTATAGTCATCCGATGCAGCTAATTCCAACATTTATTAGCCGGTTGCATGACAAGTTTCATTCAGATTGTTTTAAAACTCAGTTGCCTCGCACTCTCTTAGTCACTCTCTTTTTCTAACTTTTACACTCTACAAAAAAAGTACATTTTTCTCATGTTCCTGCTTTTGCTGGACTTACTGAAATAGCATTGCTCATTTTGAGCTTGAGTTAAGCTAAAAAAGGAAAATCTACTTGGATTTGCAAGAACAGAAACATGAGAAAGCGGCCCTGTATGTAATACTAGCTGGACCCGCCGCGACTTCGTCTGCGTCCAAGATTTTAGGAAATTGTGAAATTATGTTGTTGGACGATAAATGCAGTGGCCTGAAAACATTTTAAATTTTATCCCATCCCGTCAAACCAAATTTTCTAGGCGCTCGGAAACTTCAGGATTATATATTAATCCCTTCCTGTCAAGTGGATGCTGAAAATATACCTCTCCCGCACATCTACATTGTGAGCTTCGTATCTAGCCATATTTCCGTCCCGCGCCCATTTCTAGTAAATATATGAGGATTGTGCATTTCACAGCAGCATCTGCACTGCTTGTCCATAATTGAGAACGTGTAGCTTCCTTAGGGCCGTTTTCTCATGTTAGTGTTTTTGCAAATCTAGGTGGATTTGCTGCTTTTGCTTTGCTCATGTTCAATGCTAACCATCTAAATGAATTTTATAGCAATCTACTTCATCCTTATTGATTTAAAAACCATGTACATGCTAATGCAAATGAAGTATTTTTATGTATCTGCGCATATGGTCTCACTGAAAAATATTTGAAAACAAAAAACAACTGCTGCTAAAAACAGTAAAGTCTAAATTGCTATTAAGTAAACCAAAAATGGAAAATATTGGATGTGCCTTTAATATACAAGAACACCTGCAGACATTGCTGAAATTACAGATGCACATTCTGATTCCACTAGTTCATTGCTTAAGTTAAGTTTTTACATCCAAATAATTTGGCTAAATTTTGATAAAAATAGCCATGATTAACGATTTTACAGGATTAAAAACTTAAACTATGGTTCCACGCAATAAATACGCAAATAATTTGATCAAATATGGCCGGAAAGTTCCACAATTTGGCCTATATAGCCCAACTTTCATGAAAATTTGTCCAAATTATTTGCTGCATAGCTTTCGACCTACTGCTTAATCTCCCATCATAGTAACAAGTCGTTCCAACAGAAAAATCTTCTCCTTCTCTGTAAAATTCTTGCTTTAATTTTTAAAATTGGTGCAGCCGAGTGTAGAGGTGCTGCCAACCTAGTATTATACCATTGTGACCGTGTCGCAAATGCCCGAATTTATAATCAACCTACATGACACAACCAATTGCACAAAAACCACCTAGTTGCAAAATCTAGATGGATTTCGATTTGAGCAAAAGCATGAACATGAGAAAACGGCCCTTAGTCTATTCCGATATTTAAAGAGACAATATTTTTTGATAAAACTTCGACATCCAAAAAAAAAATAGGGATAAAAAAAAGATTGCGAGTTACAAATAAATACCGTCTCGTTGAACCAGTGAATTAAACTGAACTAAATGAACTATCAAACAAAAAACCACTTGTCCTCATGGCACTCTTCAATTTATATTCTTATTATATTGCTCTTACTTTTTATCCCCACCCCCTCTTCCCACGATCCCTCCACTCTTCCCCCCCCCCCCCACTTTTCCCCCTGTCAATGTACCCCTACCGTTCCCCCACTGTTTCCCCCGCGTCCCCCTCTTCGACCCCTCTTCACCACCCCATTATCATGGGCAACAACAAAGCAAATCACTCTCTCACGCTCACTCTCTTTCGCGCTCTTAGGAAAACTGTTAATCCAGGAAACAGGAACAACCAGTCCCTAAGCTGGATACCGGGACAACACAATATCTCCAGAAAAAAATGGCAGATAAGTTGGCGCTAAGGTTTCGATAAATCCATATATCGATGTTTTTATTAGACGATACGCAATATTCCTAGAAGATATTTCATGTGGCGAAATAATCGATAGTAGGTATTTCATTAAACAATATAAAGGGTGATTTTTGGCAGCTCTGCTGTTTTCGTGTCACCTGTTACCTGCGCTGGCAAAGTTTAATGAAGATCCACTTTTTTATCGGAAGATTGTGTTCAGCCACTCATTTCTGGTTGAATGGATACCGGTCAAATGGCCGCCTAGATGGAGCGGTATAACGTCCTTAGACTATTTTTTGTAGGGCTATGTTAAGGCTCATGTCTAGCCCGCAACAGTTGACGCACTGGAAGCCAATATTGCAGAATTTATTGGTAACATACCGGCCGATATGTTGGAGAGAGTATGCCAAATTTGGACCCAGCGTATGAAACATTTGAGGCGCAGCCGCGTTCACCAATTACATAAAGATTTCATACATTTTTCTGAATTTTCTGTACTTTTTTTTAATCAAATTCGAAAGCTGCTAAAAGTCACCCTTTAATAGAACAAAATTTGGACGTTCAGTTCATTTGTATAGTGTCATTTCAAAGCAGTCTAAATGATTCTATATTTCATTTTTAAACAGTGTACATTATTTTTTAAGACTTTCTTCAAATTTAAAATTAACTTGAACAGACGAATTAGAATGGGCACTGCCAATGGTTCAATCAAATGGAATTGTATTGAAGATATTTCAAATTTATTAATAAACCTTCCATTCGGCTGGAGTTTCACACAAGTTGAAGTGTGAAAGCAACAAAGTCTGCTGATGAGAGGATCGGATCCTCAAACAGTAATCGCTGTTGATTTGTGTTGATTATTGAACTATATTTAACCGTTGACCTTGAGCAGGCTACACAAAATTCGACTAAAATCAAAAACAGGTCGCTAAAACCAAAAACACTACATATCTATATATATATCTATATACTGCATCTCATACAAACTTTTTTTTTTGGGATCCAGTGTGAGCTCCCAAGAACAATCGGTATTTCTTTCACATGCGTCATCTATAATATCTATAAATCTTTGCTATTATTCAACACCCACTTCTTAAAACGTACAGCTAAATTTTTTATATTCCTCGAAAAGGCCGCGAGAATCCAAAATTGGGATCCAATGTCAGCTCCCAATAAAATCGGTTTTTGTTTCACATGCGTCATCTATAAAATCTATAAATTTTTGCTTAAACTCAAATACAATTTCAGGGATTTTAAAAGGCTTTGGAAATAACGATTTATCGATATATCGATGTTTTGAGTGTGAACAACTGCAATATCAACGATAGGTCCAAAATTATTATCGTATTATCAGAGAACTCCTTAAAAACGAGAAGCATTCATTGAAAACACTATCCTGGGTAAGCGCCAGAGAGCTGAGACAATATCCTCCACATTCAAAATGACGTTCCATCGACTAACCAAACATATTTCGAGATAGCGACCTGTTTCTAAGAGCTAGAATGGAAGACTAGTTTGGGATTACTTTGCAGAAAAATGGCAGCTGTATCGCAAAAAAAGCGCACCCGATTCACGGAATTAGTCAGACACCATGGATATCTCAAGAGCCTTCGAGTCGATAGAGAAGCTCGAAGTATTCGCAAAACTTGGATGAACTCTAAGCAAAAAGCGTAGCGAAGGAGTAGTTGATTTCCTGTGTCCCTAGAGGGAATAAGGACTAAAAAAAAAAGGAATTGATGATACTGCGATGAGAAGGATAGGCAATGCTCTGGCGATATGTGATACGCAAGTGACACTTCAACAATATTAAGAACTAAGGCTCACAAAGCTGTAGACATTTGTTAAGGAAAAACAAGAAAGAAAGTCGGTCAAGCCCGACTATAACATACTCTGTACCCTTACACTCGCATTTGCTCAGGAGTCAAACGGCCAGTTAACACCCCGCTCACAACGCGGTGCGCTCTCTAAGTTTCTCTCTCTCTCTCTCTCTCTTTCTCTCTCGCACTAAGATTGCCTGTGTTGAACGGTTAGGGTATGTTGCTGTGGCTATTGGTGGGGGGGTGGATGGTGTTAAGTGGCCGTTTTCCTATCTATCTCCAAAACTGTAGGAGATATAAAGTTTTTTCCAAATTGCGGGGGCGTGGCAAAAATTGAAAATAAACTTGATCTGCCTGCAAGTATAAGAAATATATGTCCCATATATGTCAAACCTCTATCTCTTACCATCTCTGAGATCTCTTCGTTCATACGGACAGACAGACGGACAGACGGACGGACGGACAGACGGACATGGCTATATCGAATCGGCTGTTGATGCTGATCAATAATATATATACTTTATAGGGTCGGAAACGATTCCTTCTCCCTGTTACATACTTTTGCACAAACTTAATATACTCTATGTACCTTCGGTACAGAGTATAAAAATGTTAGGGAAGAGCGGAGAAACAAAAGATTAAAACAAACTCCCAGCAATAAATAATAAAGTTATCAAAAATGTTAACACGCTTTTGGTAAAACAGTGGAACATTTAAGATTTTCACAAATTCGGGGAAAGGGGGGCGAGAGCCTAAGCTAAAGTCGGGTCAAACCGACTTCAATATACCAGTTACTCATGGAAAGAAATGTTTAATAGCCTTTCTGTGTGCCCCATAATGAGCAGTTTTTTATACACGTTACTCGTAGAGCTAAAGGGTATACTAAAGTCATGCAAATGTATGTAGCAGGCAGAAGGAATCATTTCCAACCATAAAAATTATATATATTCTTGATCAGCATCAACAGCCGAGTCGATATATCCATGTCCGCCTGTCCGTCTGTCCGTCCGTCCGTCTGTCTGTATGAACACCTAGATCTCAGAGACTAGAAGAGCTAAAGCAACCAAATTTGAAATGTAGACTCCTATTGTCTGCACGCAGATCAAGTTTATTTCCAATTTTTGCCACTCCTACCCCCGCCCCCACAATAAAAAATGTGGAATAACTTCCACAATTTTGAAGATATCGATCTCAAATTTGAAAAGTACATTTATATTCGCAATATCACAATGTGACTCTTTTAGTGACCAGGTCAATATCTATACGCCCTGATATTTCATCAAGATCGGATGACAAATAGCCGAGTTGAAAAATGTTGCATACTTTTCGGCTGTCCCACAACAAGAAAAATCATTGCTAGAGCCGTTTTTGTGACTTGGGACTATTTTTTTGACTTTTGTTTCTGTTAAATTGCAATCAGTATAAAATCCGCAGATTTCCTAAGTGTCCTTTAAAACTCGTGAAGTTCGCATTACTATTCCGAATTTTACCAAAAAAATGTGAACCTGAACCAGTTCTGAACCCAATTTTTCAGTTGTACCAAAACTATTGTGTCTGGTAGTGAAAACAAGCAATAAAACCAAATGAATCTGTCACATTAATTAGATGTAGGGGGATAGATTTAGGGGGTCCCAGGTTTAAATTTGCTACCATCGTAGTTTTAAAAAAAAAAAAACAAATTCCAATTGCGTTTTTCTATTATTTTTTTAGCAGCCTTGACTAATATTTTCTTAGTCTCATGCCATATAATTTGCTTGGCCACTAAAAAATCCATATATCATTTATCTATGACAGGCTTAAGAGCTGTTTTTCTTGTGGTGAAATCTGGCAACGTGGCCAAGTTTAGGCCCAACCCCAAAGATTACTTGAGGCACTTCCGCTGCACTTTTTAAAGCACTTGTTAAGTGCGCCGCCTGTTTGAAACTGGGCAACGCCGCAAGTGAACGTCTGCCTTGAGGTACGAATTTGGGTTTGGGTTTTCATGCGGTTGACGTCGCATCAATGACCAAGTGAAGCGTGTGTGGGTCTCTATGGTTATTTCCTAGCTGCAATTTGTCTAGCTATTGTGGTTCTATTCATGATGTTGTTTTGTATTTTTGGAAAACCACAAAAAGCGAAAATGAAAATGACTGAGCGTGGATCAAGAGTCTAGTCAGCGTTGTCTGAGTCCAATCTAAACTAGTCGAGGCGTTGCGGTGGCTACTACCCGTACTAAGCCAGCAGAGTGCATTGACGTGTTGTTTGCATGTGCCCCCCTTGCCACTTCAGCAAGCAAGTTTCGTTTTTCCTCTCTTTCGGTTTTTCTGAAGAATCGGCGACTTGCAGAAAACAAGATTTTTTTGTTCGATTTTGTTGTTGCCGGCGAGTTTATTGCACTTCCCAGCTCTAGCTCCAGCTCAGTCAAATGTTGAGGATCGGTGGCAGGTACGATGGAGCCAGAGTCTTAGCTTTCGGTCTCGGCACGTAGGTTGTTGCCGTCTTGAAAAACTGGGTCAATCACTGGCTTCGCTTGATGTTATTTTTTATGTCTTGCATCTTTGTGAGGTCTGGTTGGACGGGCTGAGTCGAGCGACGGCGCCAAAAAGAGTGCAAGTTTGTTAAACTGCTTTTTTTTATTAATTTTATTTCTGTTAAGATGGGAATATGTGAGTTAGTCTAAGCACTCGCATAGCTTCCGTTCTAGGTATATGGACTTGGCAGCGGTCGTTTCGTTTAATTGTCCAGGCGACATAACGGTTAAGCGCACTTTAACACCAACTTGGCTCAGGCGGAAGAACGTGGTTCTCGGCTTCGACGACCTCGTCAAACGTCACACAGAATGCCGGCCGGCTCTTTCTACCCAAACAGGTTTTCTTCTGTGCAAGTTCTTAGCCGACTTTGTTATTGTTTTTTTTTTCATTTGTGTTGATTTCTGTTTCTTTGTGTCACGAGACTCGGTTAAAGTTTTTAATGTATTTTAGTTCTAGAGAATTTGTGGCATATGAGAAGTTAGTTAATGGAAAGGTTTGTACGACTGTGAGATCGGCGGTAGATACTTCTCTTTTTTGTGTGTAGAAAGAAATTATATTATATTTAAGCAATGAAATGTGCGTTTATTAGTAAAGTAAATTTATAAAGAGGGATATAACATGGGATGCAAAACATTCGATAAAAAGACATGTTTTGATTTCGGGGAATCCGGTTACTGTGCTAGATTCAAGAGCCTTTAAAAATTTTTAAATATTTTTTATTTTGCTGAAAAGAAAAAAAAACTGTGTTGAAATACAAAAATTAAAATAAGAGACTGTCAACCCCCTCTACCTGCTGGTTTCTTCAAATGGGCAGCCTACAGTACGTAGACTAGATTTATTTATGTATTTATTGTTGGGGAAATAGCACACCGCGACCAATCCTGGTCTATTTTGTCCCCTACTGAGTTTACAACTCTCCTTGCAGCTCTAATTCCTGTACAAACGTCACGATTTCCGTGGGTTCTAGATTACTGATATTGGTTGGGTGTAAAATGTGATTCCCAAATCTGCTGAGTCTGCGCCCCGCTAAAGCATCGCGGTGTGCTAGTATATGCTCGGAGGACTGCTCCTCCTCTTCACAATATCTGCATAGTTAGGTGTTTGTTATTCCCAACTTGTACGTGTGGCTCCGCAGAGTGCAGTGACCCGTGTAGAGCCCTGTCGGAATCCTAAGAGCTTTTTTTCCTTGTTGGTTTAACTTTTGGAACCTGTTGAGGTTATGGTTCACTGTTAATGCTTCCGCTTGTCTCATCCCCCTGGTGTTTACCCAGGAGGCTGTTCTAATCGTATTCTCTTCCTTTCTACGGAGACTTTTTATGGTGTGTTGGCCTATGCCGCAATAGCGTTCCGGACCTACCATTGCGGCGTCAGCGACCCGTCTGTGTACCACTGAATTGTGTGTGGTTGCATTTCATATGTTTCATCTTGTGAGATGCATTCTCTCTTATTTCTTTTGTGTACAGTGAAATTCCTGTCGAAGTGGTACTCTGCCACCATTTCGTCTCTGGGTTGGAGGATTAACGTAGACTATATGCTGTGACAAGTTTCTCGCAAGGTAAAGTAAAAGTAAAATTGGCTCAAACAGCACCTCCAGGAGGGCCAGGGCCAAGCTTCTCTCAATCTCTTGGCGTGTGTGCTTATAATTTTTGCGCACAAGAGAAAGGGACCTACAGTTTAACGCCGAATCCGAACGGCAATAGTTAGAGAATTTTTGCTTTTTCATGGCTAGTTACTTCACAGCTGGCGCCAGTAGCTGGTGAAGGTGATCGGGTGTGTAAAAGCTTTTTTCTAAAGAAAAAAAAACTTTTTATATTAGATGGTCCGAGGCGGGATCGAACCCACAACCTCCCGCACCAGCAGCCACACATACAACTGATACGCAGTTCTCGCAAGGTACTCTCTTAATTAATCTATTTTTCTAAGCCTGTCTCACGCTCTTTGTTTAAGGTTATGTGTATGGTGGCTGCCGGTATAATGCTGATCAAAATATTTATTAAGACTTTGAAGAATTTTCCTATTAAAGTTAGGGAGGTAAGGGTGTTTCAGAAAATAAAAATAAATCTGATCTGCCTCCATATTATTGCATTCCCAATTTGCAGCCTGGATATCAACTTGGCTCTAGCTTTCGACTGTCTGTTATATGACATTAAATTATTTAGACTGCGGATTTTGCACATTTTCTCCATTTGCTGGCTCTTCATAAATAATAATTTAAGTCATTTTGGAATTAAACGCGATTCCGCACTAAAATTTAAGAAACGTAAATTCTAAACTAAATTTATTTTTAGCCAAAATAAACTTAAATTAACCGCCTTTGCTGTTATGGTTGTCGTCATGGCTAGAACTTATGAAAGCTCTTCAGAGAGAAGCTCGCTGTTAATTAAGCTTAAAGCTCTTCAATATGCTAACTGTGCGGTTGGTGCCTCGACTACCTAGTAGGGATGCAAACCAAACAAACAAATTTATGAGTATTCAATAGTTGTCGATTGTTTTCAGCCAATCTAGTAAAATATTGAATATTTAAAGTGCTCTTATATGTTTTAACAGTACAACTGAGATATGTCGCTCTTGTTGAAACATTAAAATGAAACTGTAAAATCAAATAACAACATATGTATTCTAATCCCATTTAGAGAGTATAAAAGATATATACATATATGAAAATTTTTACCAATACCTAGTTTACAAAAAAAAAAAATTTGATGACCCATTTCTATTGAATCTATTTTAAGAGTAGTTTGGATTGGTGATCTAAAAAATCGATTTCAAAAATTTTTTCATGGCAACGTTTTTATACCCTGTTCCCATTAAAAATGGGAAAAGGGGATCATGAAGTTGTGCAAATGTATGTAACAGCCAGAAGGAAGCTTCTCTGACCCTATAAAGTTTATATATTCTTGATCAGCATCAACAGCCGAGTCGATATAGCCATGTCCGTCTGTCTGTATGAACGCGTCGATCTCAGAGACCATAAGAGATAGAGACACAAATTTTTGCATGCACATAGGTGTATACCGTACCCAGTTCAAGTTTGTTTCAGATTTGGAAAATTCCCCCCCACCCCCCTTAAGCGGCAAAAATCTGTCACAGCCACAATTTTATAGTTAGAACCTGGTGGCTTAATATATACCATCCTAGGCCGTATATCTAACTACTCTCCAAAGGAAAATAGGATACGAACAAAAACACAAAAGTTATTAAGCAATTTAGCTTATGGGAGCGGGGGGGGAGGCGTTCACTTCATGCAGGCAGCGCTGCCTGCGCAGACCGCGTGTGAGCGCGCTTGTGTGTGTATGTGTGCGCTCGTATGTGTGCATGCGTTTGTGTATGAGAGTGTGTTTGCATGTGTGTCTCAATTGAACAGGGTATTTTGTAGTCGGGAAACTCGACTACAGCGCTCTTACTTGTTTATATATGAATTTTTATACCCTTGCAAAGGGTATTATAATTTTGCCCAGAAGTTTGCAACGCATAGAAATATTCATTTCCGACCCCATAAACTATATATATTCTTGATCAGGGGGACGAGCTGAGTTCATTGAGCTTTGTCCGTCCGTCTGTCTGTCCGTCTGTCTGTCCGTCTGTCTGTCCGTCTGTCTGTCCGTCTGTCTGTCCGTCTGTCTGTCCGTCTGTCTGTCCGTCTGTCTGTCTGTCCGTCTGTTTCTACGCAAACTAGTCTCTCAGTTTTAAAGCTATTGAGCTGAAATTTTGCACAGAGTCTTCTTTTTATTGCACGCTGCTAATATGTCGGAACCGACCGGATCGGATCACTATATCTTATAGCTGCCATAGGAACCATCGGTCGAAGAATGGGTTTTAGTGAGAAAAACTTTTTTGTTTCCAATGCTAACGTGATTAAGCTCGGTCATTATTAATATTATATACTTTCAAACAGATTTGCAAATTTTGGTCAAAATCGGATGACTATATCTTATAGCTGCCATAGGAACCATAGGTCGGAAAATGGGTTTTAGTGAGAAAAAATTTTTTGTTTTCAATGTTAACGTGATTAAACTCGGTCATTAATAATATTATATGCTCTCAAACAGATTTGCAAATTTTGGTCAAAAATCGGATGACTATATCTTATAGCTGCCATAGGACCGATCGGTCGGAAAATGGGTCTTAGTGAAAAAAAACTTTTTTGTTTTTAAGTAAATCGTTTTTAAGGTCGGTGATAGGACTGATCGTTCGTAAATGGGTCTTAGTAAGAAAATTTGTTTGTTTTAATGTTAGTCCTTAAACTCGCTGACTACTTTTTTATATTTTTTCAAATAGATTCGCAAAATTTGGTCGAAATCGGCTATAACTTAAGGCTGCCATAGAACCGATCGGTCGGGAAATCAGTCTTAGTTTTGTTTTCAATTTTATCGTTCTTCAGCTCGGCGATTGTTAATTTGATATGTTTGAAATCAGATGTTTATCTGTCGGAAAATGTATTTTAGTTAAAAACATTTTAGATTTTTATTTAAGCGTTCTTAAACGCTGACATTTCAAAAACAGCATTTGAAAGTGTATAAAAACTTATCTTATTAATCGTCGCTATTTTCTAAAAAATCACTTAAATTGGAGTATTCCTCTTTAACTTTAGGTAATTTTGTAATAAATCTTAACTGATTTTGGCATTAGATTTTTTTTTTTTCTAACTCTTGAAATGCCTCTATACACGAGGATCCGAGGTAATTAACATTCTATTCAGAACATCGAGGTTCTCGAAAAATGTTCTCGGTAAAACTTGAAATCTTTGTTTCGTGCTTTCTGGGCCTCCTTGCTTAATTGACCAATTGGGAGCAATGCATTCTTAATTATTTCCGGGCCATGAATAAAAATTTTATGTAATGTTGGCGACATATTATACCAAGGGTAGAAATTTACTGTTCCAAGTTTGGGAGCGATAGCTTTTGTATGGCAGCTACACTTTATAGTTGTCCGATTTTCATAAAACTCGGTGGAATTATGTGAAAGCATAGAAAACTCAGAAATACGATACGGTTTGACGACGTTTACGTTGAAGACAAAAAAGTTTTTCTCACTAAAACTACATTTTCGACCGATGGTTCCTATGGCAGCTATACGCTATTGTCATCCGATCCAGCTGGTTCGGCCAAATGTGCAGCGTATTTGTACCAAAAGGCTTCGTGCAAAGTTTGGCTATGATAGCTTTAAAACTGACGGAGGAGATAGCATAGAAACAGACGGACGTGGCTATATCAACTCAGCTCGTCATGCTGATCAAGAATACATATACTTTGTGTGGTCGGAGATGCTTCCTTCTATGCGTTACAAACATCTGGACAATTTTAATATACCCTCTACAAGGGTATAAAAATAGAGGAAAGCTAGCATCGGCTTGACCAAAGGTTATATACCCTTGCAGCTAGTATTAATTAAATAAATAAAGCTTTTAAATGGTTTTCGTCTAATATTCCAAGCTGAGCTATTTTCCAAACTCAGCAACAGATGGCGCCACTACTTTGACCATTTTGGTTACGAGGTTTTAATAAGTAACTTTATTTAACATAACTTAAGCTAACAATATCATTGAGTCGAACGGAGCGATCGGGCGCGAACCGCGCTGGCCGAAGCCAAGCCAGAAACTGAGCGCCAGGGATGGCGCGTGTTGTCGTTCCGCTATCGCGTTAGGGATGGTGGTCGATGAATAGTGTGACCAGAGGTGGCCAGGGCTGCCACAGTACTCCCCCTCCAGAGACCATGTGGGAACGAATGATGAAAGTTTTGAGTATAGCCGGGATGAGTGTATGTCCGGGGTGAGCATCTACAGGATTGTGCAAGTCCCAATGTGGAGGAATGCTTGCGTATATTTCTCGTTGTGATGTTTGTGTCGTAGCTGGGTCGATGAAAACCTCGCGTTGAGGCCGTTGCTTCGAGTGGGGGTCGACAAGCAAGTTCGTTCGATCGGGGTTGAAGTTGAATAGTCAATAGTACTGGGTATTGTACCCCGAGTAGAGACTTTCGTTTGCCACGCGTTGTGGACTTTCGCTTGCCACTCGTTGTGGACTTTCGCTTGCCACTCGTTGTGGACTTTCGCTTGCCACGCGTTGTGGACTTTCGTTTGCCACTCGTTGTGGACTTTCGCTTGCCACTCGTTGTGGACTTTCGCTTGCCACGCGTTGTGGACTTTCGTGATGCCTATCGTTAAGGACTTTCGTTTGAGGTCGAGAACTTGTAGACAGACTCAGGCTGGCATCAATTGCCAAACAAAGAGCGTCTCGAGTCGTAGCATGTTGCTAGTGGTCGGTCAGGTGAGCGGATCGTTGTGCCTGAGCATCGGCGACGACGAAAGATGTGATGATGATCCGAATTCAGCTGCGCGACGTACTTCCATAAGTATAATAGATCGTCTGGCAGGCTGCGTACAATGTAAGATCTGAAAAATTGGTCGGATGCTTGACCAACGTGAGATCGGATACATGTAGTTGCTGAGTCGGTTAGGCGCGCGAGCAGCGGTGTAGGGCAGGCTGGCGATGAACTTTTTCGTGGGCAGCGGTTGGTGGACAACATGCGTGGGCAGAGGTCGATGTCATGCAAGCGAAATGAGCGCTAAAGCATATGTATACATATGACCACATGCGTTGGTGTCTGTGTGTGTGAATGTGTGTAGGCGTTGCCGGCGTCGTTTTCTAACCAGGAGGTTTGTCGATGGTGTTTCACAAATTGCGAAAAAAAAAATCCACTGCCAAAAGTACGAATGAGCGACTCCTGGTTGGAGTAAGGCCTGCTCGATGATCGCCGGCCGTGTGCTGTCCCAAATGTGCATTCTCAGCGCCAAAAATCTCGCCTCTGTATGTCCGCTTTGCCGGCGTCTGTCGTGTGTATGTGTGTGTTTTGCAAGAACGCGCGAAAATTCGTGATTGTATGCTGCAGACGCCGTGAGCATGTGTGTATGTGTGTGTTTTGCAGGAACGCGCGAGAATTCGTGATTGTATGCTGCAGACGCCGTGAGCATGTGTGTATGTGTGTGCCGCCCTGTCGCGGCGTCCGTCGCGGCGTTTGTCGTGTGTGTGTGGGACACACTTGGCCAAAAAGGCTAGAGATGTTGCTGTCCTTGAGTTTCTGGCTCGCTGTTGTCGAAATTGTTAACTTAATACTGTTTGATTTTGATGATCGAAAGTTGTATGTCGAAATGAATCGCGTCACTGTATGGGTGTGTGAGTACGGGCTGCGTCCCAGAGCAGGCTGCTTGCCTGTGAGTGTGTGTGTGTGTGCGTGTGAATTTCGTCAGCGGTTGAAATTAATTTGTTTAACACACTGCTATGAATTTGTTTGGTTTATTGTTTGTGATCTTTGACTTAGTCGGGGTCACCACTTTAGTTACCTTTAGTAACTAACTTTATTGAATAATACTTAAGCTAACAATATCATTGAGTCGAACGGAGCGATCGGGCGCGAACCGCGCTGGCCGAAGCCAAGCCAGAAACTGAGCGCCAGGGATGGCGCGTGTTGTCGTTCCGCTATCGCGTTAGGGATGGTGGTCGATGAATAGTGTGACCAGAGGTGGCCAGGGCTGCCACACCATTCCATTAACCATATTCAACCCATTCTATTTTTTTTTGGTGTAGGTATTTGGTCTTGTCTGCTAAAAATTCTTTCAATTGGGACAGACCTAGGCAAAATGGTATTATACTTTTTTGACAACAGTTTCCAAATTTTGCGTAATTGCTTTAACAAGCCAATTTTTAAAACACTTTACAATTTTGCTGTTTTTACTTAGAACCTACTTAAATTTAAAGCTAAGTTCTTTGCCTCGCTTGAAGGCTATTAGTTCCAAAAAATACGTTGAATACTGTCATGAAAACTGTTCCATCTGGTGCTGCTACTGTTGTCAACTTCATCTGCTACTACTACGGATCTGCTAACAGCATTCCAAGTTGCCGTTGCTTTCCCTAAGGAAGAATTGTACAGCCGCTTGAATAATGTGTTTGGTAGAGAATTTTCAGCAAATTTTTGTAACAACTAGGTCCACGCGCCTTGGAAAAATGATTTTAGCATCAGCTGAACCATCCCGCTCTATTACCTTTAAATCAGACTAGTCTAAAAACTCAGGCTTCACCTGAGTTCCTTCAAAACTGTACACTTTAAATGCTTTTCAGAAGTTGGATACATTTTCTGTAACTGTTTAACATTTGGATATCTACATATAAGTCGGTATTTGCTTTGAACTTTAGCTGATATAGTAGCTATTATTTCATGTGTGTGGGAAATTCGCACACGCTTATATGCGAGCTCGAGAGAATGACGATGCAGATTGCTATCTATATAGTTGCCGGTTACACGAAAATAACTTTTGTTATTGCAACTCCAGATATCGGCAGTCGAACATATAAAAAGAGAATTTTGAAAAATACCGGCGATATCTTTCTTATACAGCCGTGCTTCTATTTTCATGTGTGTAATTAAGATTTTGGGAAAATTTGTCTAAAAATCGAAAAATGTTTACGAAAGTGAAATCCCCTTATCTAGCATGGATCGTATAGTTTTTGAACAGGGAGTGTTAATCGGACGTCCAGTCAAAGCCACAAACAGGTCTCTGATACTTTTCTTTTCAATATGGCTGAGCGCGACAGCATCTCGGCTATAATGTAATCGGAGCGAAAAAAACACGTACGAAAAGTATCTTGTACCTTACCTTTTGACAAGGTAACTTGGTATTTGTACCTAGGTACTTCCAAACACTAGTTATGGGAGAACCAAATATCCTAGACTACTTTTCTTTCGGACATCTTTGCCAAATTTTATCATCTTTAAAAATGCATTTAAAGTTTCTTCAATATCTAAAAAAAATCCTATTTTGGCGCGGTATTTGCTCTAGTCGCACCAACGTGCGTCGGCGAAAAGTCTGTAGATTTCTGTGTCACTCCCGATTATGACGAACTCTGGTCGCCGTTTTCAGACTCAATCAGATAACTGTGAATATCATAAAGACCTGAAATACATTAAAACATAAAAAGTGAGTCGTATCTTCCAGCAGGTAGCGTTCCTCCATTAGTTGTATCTGCAGTATCAGTTCCACCTTTTGTTGGAACTAGTATAACTTTTTTTTAGTGAGAAAAACATTTTTTTGTTTTCAATGTTAGCGTGCCCAAACTCAGCCATTACTAATATTATATGCCTTCACACAGATTGCAAATTTTTGTCAAAACCGGATGACAATATCTTACAGCTGCCATATGACTGATCGGTCAGAAATGAGTCTTAGTGAGAAAAACTTTTTTGTTTTTAGTTTTATCGTTCTGAAACTCGGCGATTATTGTTTCTCTTTTCTACTAATAGAAGAAATCTCAGATAATAATAACTGATAGTCCTGTGTCTCCTCTAACTTAACCATAATAAAGAGATAATCATTAAATATTCATTTTTTTTTTTATTTTAAACAAATTGCATTTTATTTTTATTGAGAATAGTTTCCATTAACTTTTAGCATTAGTTATTAATATTTGTTTTTTGGGTACATAATTGTTGGTGTCGTTTAATAAGAAACTACAAAGAAAATGGTTTGCACACTATGCCTAAGAATTGATGGTACACAAAAATTCGCCTGATTTCTTTGGATAAGCTCAGATTGATAAATGTTATATTGCCATATGTTGAGTCCAAACTGTGGTCAGTCTTGAGTGCAAATTGATTTTTGTGACATTTATTGATAAATAATTATTATTGGTTTTTAGAAAATATAAAAAGTGATTGGTCTTAACTTAGTGAACAAGGGGAAAGTGAAGAAAATGGATGAAAATGGCTGCGAGAAATGCGATAGACGTGCCTCCGTGTTTAAGTGTAGCGTAGAGGAGGTAAGCGGGTGAAATGACAGATGAAGGAAGAATGGAAAAAAGAAAGAAAGGAAGGATTAGAGTTTTGGAACATTTCCGTTTGATGTTCTAACTACGCTTGACGTTTCCTGTATAAGTGTGTGTGTGTTTGTGTGTGTGTGTGGGTGTCTCTATGGGGGAGCAACTCCTTTCTCTCTCTATCTCTTTAGAGTATGTTGCAATGCTTGGCCGATAACTGCTGCCGCATGCGGCGCAAAAACAAACGCTCCCCCTCACGCACGCACCTCATTCCTCTGGCCACACCATTAAATACAATCGCCCTCAACCTCCTCCTGGTTAACCTCCTGATCGAATTCATCGTCCGCAGTGGCCTCTTGATACTGTTGATATTCCGATACCAAATCGTTCATATTACTCTCCGCCTCAGTGAACTCCATTTCGTCCATGCCCTCGCCCGTATACCAGTGCAAGAAGGCCTTGCGACGGAACATGGCCGAGAACTGTTCCGAAATGCGTTTGAACAGCTCCTGAATGGCCGTGGTATTTCCTATGAAGGTCGAGGACATCTTCAATCCCTTGGGTGGAATATCGCACACAGCTGTCTTCACATTGTTGGGTATCCACTCCACAAAGTACGAGCTATTCTTGTTCTGCACTGCCAGCATTTGCTCATCCACCTCCTTCATGGACATGCGACCACGGAACACAGCGGCGACTGTCAGATAGCGTCCATGACGAGGATCGCAGGCAGCCATCATGTTCTTGGCATCGAACATCTGTTGGGTCAGCTCGGGCACCGTCAGCGCCCGGTATTGCTGCGAGCCACGCGAGGTGAGTGGAGCAAATCCAGGCATGAAGAAGTGCAATCGCGGGAATGGTACCATATTCACGGCCAGCTTGCGCAAATCCGCATTCAGTTGGCCGGGGAAGCGCAGGCAGGTGGTCACACCAGACATGGTCAGAGATACCAAGTGGTTCAGGTCTCCATAGCTGGGATTCGAGACCTTCAGAGTCCTAAAGCAAATGTCGTACAACGCCTCGTTGTCAATGCAGTAAGTTTCATCGGTATTCTCCACCAGCTGGTGTATGGACAAGGTGGCGTTGTATGGCTCGACCACCGTATCCGAGACCTTGGGCGAAGGCACCACCGAGTAGGTGTTCATAATACGATCCGGATACTCTTCGCGTATCTTGGAAATCAGCAAAGTGCCCATGCCAGAGCCAGTTCCTCCGCCCAACGAATGCGTCAATTGGAAGCCCTGGGAAAAGAAGAAAGCTTAGCTCACTTCAACTCACAGCGAACTCACTTAGAACTCACCTGCAGGCAATCGCAATTCTCACACTCTTTGCGCACAACATCCAATACATTGTCCACCAGTTCGGCACCCTCTGTATAATGACCCTTGGCCCAATTGTTACCCGCACCGGATTGTCCAAACACAAAGTTATCGGGACGGAAGAGTTGTCCATAGGGTCCGGAACGCACCGATTCCATGGTACCCGGCTCCAAATCCAACAAGATGGCACGTGGCACATATTTTCCACCCGATGAACGCGTCACCGCTGAAGGGAAAATTAAAGCGGACTTTCATGAGACACTGTTGTGGGTATGTATGTGGGGTAGTTTACCTGATGCCTCGTTGTAGTAGACACTGACACGTTCCAGCTGCAAATCACTGTCACCCGCATAGATGCCATTGCTGTCAATGCCATGTTCTTCCGAAATAATCTCCCAGAACTGTAAAATAGAAGGAAAATAATTTAAATTGGAAAAGTATTTAAAATAGTTTGATAAAAAATTGGTCAACTCTTGAATGAAACAACTTTTTTGCTTGCTCGGGAATTTATCATACTCTCACATATTTGGGTACTGCTTCCAATTCAGTCCAAAACCCAACAAACTCTTATACAAATGATTGATCCAAATTAAAAGCGATAAAGTCATATTGGATTTTCATTATTTTTATAAGCTTTTCTATTAAGTTTTAAAAGTATTTTAACGAATATATTCTATTCTATCAGCGTATTTTTAATTATTTGTGGCTTGACAATATTTGTAATGGCTTATAAAAACTCTTGAAAATTCCAGAAAATTACAATTCAAAAACAGAATTCACTTAATTTGTATATATTGTACTTACTTAAAAAAATCTTGAACAGCACAGAGGCTCAAAACCAAGCTTCTGTCATGCTCTTGGACACGTTTGAAAAGTTTTTCATTTCTACTTATTTCACAGCTGACGATAATAGCAATGGGGTCATACCTCATTTATGGGCTCACAAGAAAACTATTTTCAAAAGAAGAATATTCATTTTTTTCACCTAAATTTCTTATAAGACCATTAATATAATATGTATTTTAGTATCGAATTGTAGTTAAATCTCTTAAATAGATTACATAAAATCAACATTACTCGACGGCCCGTCCAATGTTACAAAACGACAAGGATTGACTTGGCAAAACATGTTAAAAGTTGGAATTTTGATTTCTGGCTGAACATTTCCAACTGCTAGCCTGTTGAGTCCGTGATCAGACATATTGACTCGAAGGTAGCTTTTCCATTTTTTCAGTGCAGTCTGGGTTTTTTCAACACTGAATTTCTGCGACTTAGGCCACTTTAATTTTTCAATATCACACACAGTTTGGATTCAGGTTTGGTTTATTTGGTTTCTGGCCGCGGAGAATGTTGAATGTGTATGCCACTAAATAATTTCTCGTTTCAGCTCGGTTTCGCTGCAATTGTCCTTCTGATACATTTTTTTTTTGCAGTTTTCACAATTTCTTTAACTGTGTGCTTGGTGCTGGAATAAAAACCTCTAGAGGCAGAATGTCAAGAAATTTTGAAATCCAAAAAGAGTAATAAATGGTGGCTATGTAAACAGGCGCAATATGTCATTAAGAGCCTGTATTTTCTATCGTATATCTGTTTAAAAGCGAAATATTAATTTTTTCAAAAATTACATCGAAAGGTATGTGAGCACAAGCTGATGATATATGAAGCTCTCGAGTCGGAAGAAAACTGCTACTGAAAACCAGTTGTGTACACTTCCACTCATGGAGTGTGAATATTTGCCAAGATCAGCAATAAGTTCTGCCGTCTGCATATTTTGTAGGCGATTATAAGAACTTGCCTTATTTTCTGGTGAAGATGCACTAAATAGTAAAGATGCGTTTTCAAAATGCTATATTTCGATTTCATGAGTGATAACTAGACATCGGATTTAGCATATTTTGAACCGCATGTCCGATTTAAGTTCTGCTTGCACACATCTTATTTTTATTGATCAATGATCTAAGTCCGCTAAAAATAATTTTGCATTAATTGCATATTTGCATAAAAAAATATGCAAAATATGCAAAAAAAAACCTTTTTTATGAAATTACATAATGATTCTGTGCTTACCATTTTCGGATTTTGTTGCAAATCTGTTTGGACTTTTAAGTCAACATCACCAATTTACCTTGTAATCATTTAAAATGCCGAAAATGATTGATAAAAACTCACTTTTAATTCAAAAATGGGTAAGAGATTTGCCATCAAACTGTTTTGCAATACATATTTACATAGCAGGCACCCGGCGTGCGTTGCTGCGCCCCCTTTAGAATTTTGAACACAATACGAAGGAGTGAAACTTAATAAACAATTGCCATCTATCAAATCTTCATGATAATCTAAACTCATTAATTCTTCTTTTCCAAATTTCACGAGTTTTTGGTCCGTATGATCTTCACCTTTTATTTAACCGTCGATATACCCGTTCGTCTACATTGTCTACATTATAAATTTCGCAACTTTTTGGACCGTTGGATTTAACCATTTACTCGTACACAATTGCCATCTATCACATCTTAATGATTCCCAAAAGTCATAAAATTTTGCAAATTTCTATGTATATGGGGCTTAGGACCTGTTTTTGATTTAAGTCAAAGTTATATCTGGCTAGCTCAAGGTCTATGGTTGAATATAATTCTTTATGAACAACACAAATCAACAGATTTAATTACAACATTTTGGAATAGCAATTGGTTATGTCCGTACAACGATCGCTGTTTCGAGAATAACCAAATTCTCTCATCAGCGGACTTGTTTTGCAGTTCACACTTCAAACAAACATCCAGCAAGTATTTAAACAACTGCAGGCGGCGAATAAACAAAATTCGGGAAAAATCTAAACTCAAATAATAATATTAAAAATTTTTTGATTTTTTTGACAGCTCGGACTACACTTCCCATATTTACCAGTCTACTATTGTCGTCTATTAAGTGTTCATAATAATCTTTGGTCATATGAAAAATTGCGAAATTTCGCGATTCTTTTAACCGTTCGATCTACACATCCTACCACTACACCCGTCTACATTGCCATCCATAAAACATTCATAAAAATATAGTAGGTCATACGAAAAATTGTCAAATTTTAACCTGTTCAATCCACGCCTCTTATTAACTTTCGCTTTCGTAAATACTCAAATGATACTTTGACAAATTTCGCGGTTTTTGGTCTAAGCCTCTTATATACGCGTCTTCAATTGTCATCTATCCAACCTTCATAGTTATTTTAGGTCCTTTGAAAATTTTGCAAATTTCGCGATTTTCTTGACCACTTGATCTACTCCTCCTATTTACCCGCCGGAAGGGTATTCTTTCTGATAATCTAAACTCAAATGAGAATTTTTTAAATTTCGCGATTTTTTTTTACATGTGTTCCACATCTTTATTTATCCATTTTTATTTCATTTTCCAATATTTTAGAACTTTCAAGGTACACCTATCATTTGCTCGGTCTACAACTTCCATTTAACCGTCTATATATTCTTTATAATAATCTAGAATGAAGAATGAGAATTTTTGTAAATTTCGTCGTTTGTATACATTTTTTATACAATTACATATTTTGCATATTTATTGCATATTTTGCATATATAATATTTTGCATATTTGTTTAAACAAAATAATAAATAAAATAATAAAATAAATTTGCAAATATTGATTATGCAGTTTTCAATGTAAAGTGGGTTGTTAAATTAGTATAAATCCAAATTTTAAACCTTCATTTAAAAAAGTGCATAAAATCCGATGTCTAGTGATAACGCAGCAAAAGTCAAGTTCTGAAACCATCTTAACTTGTTATATTCATGTAAATAGATGGAGGAGGTTTTATTTTGTGCTTTTTATTAAGCTTTCTCCTAATACTAAAGTAGACAAAATTAAAAAATCAGTAATATTAATAAACAAGTAAAAAAGTCGGTGAAGCCCGACTGTAATATACTCTGTACCTGGTCATAACTTGTCCAATAGATTTTCAAAACTTACCAATAGATGGCGCCAATACTGTGACGATTTCAAAACTAACAAGGCAAGGCAAAGCCGCTACTGAAACCATTTCAAAACTGACCTTTAATTGAAACTGACTTTTGGTCATAGCTTGAGTATCTTTCATTCTATCTTTAACATTTTTTCAGCAAAACGATAAATAATGCTAATTACTATCACTAGAAGGTACAACCACCTATCTTCAAAACTGTTGGAGATATGACGTTTTTTCCAAATTGCGGGGGCGGGAGGGGGCGTGGCAAAAATTTAATGTAATTTTGATCTGCCAGCAAGTATCAGAAGTATATGTCCCATACATGTCAAAGCTCTATCTCTTACCATATCTGAGATCCGTTTGTTCATACGGTCGGACAGACGGACATGCCTATATCGACTCGGTTGATGATGCTGATCAAGAATATATATACTTTATGGGGTCGGAAATGATTCCTTCTCCCTGTTACATACTTTTGCACAAACTTAATATACTCTATGTACCTTCGGTACAGTGTATAAAAAGTAAAAGTTCCGAAATGCTCACACATACACAAAGTCTTCTGACAATTTGGCGTTGTCTGTTCTTTTCAGTTTTTGCACTTGTGCTGCCTTTGGAATTCCCAAACAGTCATAGCAATGCTGGCATATGAGATTCTGCCGACTTGCTGAAGATAGGCAAAGACTGCTGATGATAGAACCGAGAGGTTCTTGACATCCTTTGTGGTGTGTGTGTGTCTTGTTTAAATCGCTATGAACAAACACAACTTATTAATTTGGAGCCTCATAAAAAGTTCTATGATCGATTTCTTTCTTCCCGAAGTGGATAATTTTATTTTCCTATTCAACTTTAAAATTATATACATTAAACGTACAACTGCTGCTTACATTCTTACATTCTAGACATACAGAGCCAAGGAAATTGTCCCTCCACTTGACTTATAAATTAATTAACCGGCTTAAATTCAATTATACTTTTTATTATTATTCGATTTAAATTCTCCTTAGTTTTTGGCATATTAGGCAACTACTGACGCAGGGGTGCCGACATCTTATGCTCGAACAGCGCACACACAGCAGCCAGAGATGTCAGATATTTCTCTATCTCTTTCTTCTGACTGTAGTTATTTATTAAAGGATATACTTCACATGTACATACTGGTGTCTAGTTTGCCTGTAGGTATCCTTGTACAAAAAACTTTTGACCAGATATCACCAATTATTTTGCATCTATTTATCAGCATTTACTTTAATTTAATAATTTAATGATAAGATCTCACAAGTTGTTAAGTCTAAGCGAAGAGAAATAAAATTGAAATTAATTGTAATTATCTGTCCTCTTTTACTTCTAATAGAGAAGGTATCCAAAACGACTCCAGAATTTTGTGACTCATCAATGGGACACTAGAATTCCAGCTTGATTTGTCTTTTTTAAAACTGGTTTCAAAGCTACGAAGTTCTATTAAAATCTCCACTATAGGCTTACAACAAATTTTCCATTATTTTCTTAGTGATTGCTCTCTTATCTACTGCCTTTCATTTGTCCGCTTTGACTATCTCATCTGCACAAAAGAAGAATTCATCTCGGAAGCTGTCTTCTCTTATACAACGATAAGATATTTCAGTTTATATGCAACTCCTTATCTCTTCACAGAGTTATCTGAATTGCAGCCTTTCAACTCACATCTATCAAACTCGGGGCAAGTCTACTTATATCTTTGAGTCGTTTATCAAATTGAATAATTGTGCCCGCCCAGCCATGTCAGAGTTCATGTTGAGCCGTCCGCCCGCTTGACATATGGCCAGCCGCAGAAACTAAACTACAAAAACGACAGAAAAAAAACCAAAATTCTAAAAATTCTGTGACAAAGTGACAACGACAAGGCGCAGCCGCAATAAAGTTTATTCCACAAAAAAATATATATATGTAAGCGTACAGAATTTTTCTGTCCATATAGAGAGAGGCGTGTGAGTGAGATAGATTTATGTTTAGTTTTGGGACTTCAACATGCCCTGATTTAGTGCTAAATTTAAAAGTTGCCCACGTCCGGGCCAGTAAAAAAGATGTTGAAAATATTTTCACTGTATGGGACAACATTTCCAATGCAGAAGCGCTCCTGGGGTGCAAACCTTAGGCGGCGGCCAAACGAAACGAAAGTGTTAAAAATAGCTTAGGCCTGTGGAATGGGGAGACTGCGAGACTGACTGACTCATCGTAGACGCATCACGAACTGCAGGCCATCGACCCAAAAGGCACTAAATTAAAGCACCAGACGCCAGCTGTACGACAGTTCGACATTCGACATTATCATTAGGGGGACCCTAAAACCAAAGACCAAATCGAAAGTATCTCATAGATACTGTACATCAATTTGGTGGAATTTATTGCGGAAACGCTTGGCAATTGTTGTGCTGCTGTGTTTAACAAGAGCCAAATACGGTGAGGAGATGTGAGACTATTTTCGGGAACGATTAAAAGAATTTCGTAGTTCCCAGTGAAGCGCAACAACGGAATTGCAGCTTGGCCCAAAAACGAATCTCATTCTGGTAGAACTCCAAGACTGAGAGGAAATAATAAAAATGTTAGCAACTGAAGTGGGGACTATTCAATGTCTGCCTGGTTTCCTTCGCTTTGGCACTTGAACTTGACGTGTGCTCTGTAAACAGCCGGGGAAGCAACAGACGGGTGGGGGGAGAAGAGCACCAGCTTATGGCGTCTGCATTTCTTTGTTTATTTTCCACATACACACACACACACACAAAAGAAGCAACTGCAATCTCCGCAAGATCATCAAATTTAATTGGAGTGTGGCCGCCACTGCAATTATTATTATGAACAACAACAATAAAGCTTAGTTTATCAAAAAGCCGGACGAACCAACAACAACAACAAAAATAACAAATAACAAACTAAATTAGCACACAAAACTGTTGAAGTGAAAAGCCGTTTTTCATGTCGTTTTTCAGGCCTTTTCCTTCCATTTTTGTTTGAACTGACGATCGCGCTTAACTTTTACATTCAAACTAATTTTTTCGTGTTGATGTGGACGGGAAATTGCTTTTTGGATGAAAAAAAACGCACTAAGGGGAGGAGGGGATAAAATAAAAGTCCAGCTGTGAAAATTCCCAACTCAGACAGAATGTGCTTTTCTATTAGCTGCCAATTAGATATCAATCTGACACACGATCTCTAGGAAAAATGCTAAGAAATGGAGGAATGGAGAAAGAATGCTGAGTCAGAAGAATATACAAAAAGAAAATCAAAATCACCAATTTGGAAAAATGAGTCATTATAAAATATTTCATAAATTATAATTAGCAATTTTACGAATCTAATTCAGACTTTATCCCCAGAACTATATAAATTTAAATTAAATTTTTGTTTTGGAAGCTAAGAATATATTCAAAGTTTTATTTGGAAATTGAATAACTTAATTTCTAGAATATATAAGGGATAAAATCCAAAAGTGTGGATTGATTCAAAAATGTTTATCCTCTGTGCCGAAGGTACACATCCGTTCAGCTTCATCAGCTACTGGCCCCAGCTGTGAAGTAACTAGCCATGAAAAAGAATCTTAAACTGCAGGTCCCTGGCTTTTATGCGATATATTATAAGCACACACCAAGACATTAAAAGAAGCTCGGCATATGGCCCTCTGAGCCGTATATAGCCATTTTACACTACATTCTTGATCAGCATCAACAGCCCAGTCAAAGTAACCATGTCCGTCTGTCCATCTGTCCGTATGAACAAGCAGATCTCAAAAATGGTAAGTGATAGAGGTTTGACATGTATGGAACAAATATTTCTTATACTTGCAGGCAATTTGGGGGTCATATCTCTTACAGTTTTGTAGATAGAACTGTACGTTCTAGACATATTTAGTAATCAAGATTTGAAATCAATTTGCCGAAAGATTGATACAGATCGGATGAACGATAGTTTATTTATAAGGAAAACAAAAAATTATGATGGGTAGCTCTGCCAACGGGGCACAGTGGCGTCACTTGAGTTTTTTCGTTGCAAAAAACATTACTTTTGAACTAATTTCATAGGTTGGACAATTATCTATAATATGCAATTTAAATTATTTGATTATCTCAATTCATTTTTTACCTCTTGCAGTCGAAAAAGCAGCTGGAAGCAGCTGAGCTTTGTTGAAATAGGTAAAAGAATAATCAAAGAACATTTTTTGATTTTCCATCAAAGTTGAAGTATAGTGAAAAAATAGACAGTTGGTAAATAGCGATTTATCTGGAGAAACACACAGCAAACAATAACATTTTTATACTCTGTACCAAAGGCACCCAGAGTATATTAAGTTTGTGCAAAAGTATGTAACAGCCAGAAGGAATCATCTCCGACCCTATTAGGTATATATATTCTTGATCAGCATCAACAGCCGAGTCGTCTGTCTGTCCGTATGAACGAAGAGATCTCAGATATGGTAATAGATAGAGGTTTGACATGTATGGGACAAAAACTCATTATACTCGCAGGCAGATCAGGTTTATTTTCAATTTTTGCCACGCCCCCTGCCGCCCCGCAATTTGGAAAAAAGTCATATCTCCCACAGTTTTGATGATAGATTGTTCGTACCTTCTAGAAATCTAGTAATCAAAATTATTTATCGATTAGCTGAAGGAATGATAAAGATCGCATGAACGATACACAAGTTAAAAGCAAAAAAAAGTTAACCGGCACCCCCCACCACCCCACTTCCAGCCAACCACCGCTGTATTCAAACAAACGCAATCTTAGAGAGAGAGAGAGAGAGAGAGAGAGAGAGAGAAAGAGAGAGAGAGAGAGAGAGAGAGAAGCTTAGAGATGTATACGCAGCGTATAACTGTCATAACACGTATAAAGAGCAAGCAAATGCGAGCCACGGCATTAACTTGTACAGAGTATCTTATAGTCGGGCTCGACCGACTTTCTCACTTGTTTTTCTATAATACGCCTAATTATAGCGTACAAATCGTTACCAAACCAAATGTTATTTTTTAAACTGAAAATGGGTCAACTCCCGAACTAAAAATCTGATTTTATTAAAGGTAGCAAATTTGAAATCTTTGAAAAATTTCCTAAAAGATAAGTGTATTTAAAATATCGTAACTGCACAATATATTTTTGTTTTTAGCAACCTAATTTGTTCTAAGGGCGCCACTGTGCAGCAATGGGCAACACTTCACACACTCTATGTCGTCTCTCCCTCTTTGTGGCAGACATATACACACTTTTGGGGAACAGAGTATAGTCGGACTTGACTGACTTTCTTGCTTGTTTTTTTACATTTGGTCTACATAATGGTTTTTTTACGAAAATATTTTTCACATCTTGTGAGGGGGCTAAAAATTTGACTAATTTGCCAAAATTAAAAGTGAATTCTTTCTTGTTTTGTGTAAAATGTTTTAAATTGTTGACGGATTTTCATAAAACATATATTTAGCTTATTTTAAAAATATTTTGTATAAATATTCATTAAGGTTTAAAACATCTAAAAATGCCATGCTGTGCCATATATATCGATATTTTAGTATCGACGAACCGTGAAGAGACCATCCGTATTGACATTGTACCTATTAATAGAAAACCGTGTAAACTATGTGTAAATAAAAACCCGAAAAACCCTCGTTTACAGTTAAAACAAAAACAATAGAAAGAACGTGATTATTTCAATCTCGCAGCTCTGACTCTGTCCGACTGCGATCAAATTTTTATACACTTGCAAAGGGTATTATGATTTTGCCCAGAAGTTTGCAACGCATAGAAATATTCATTTCCGACCCCATAAACAATTTACATTCTTGATTCGTGGGACGAGCTGGGTCGATTGAGATTTGTTCGTTCGTCTATCTGTCCTATCTCGGCTATTATTAATATTAAATGCTTTCAAACAGATTTGCTAATTTTGGTCAAGATCGGATGACTATATCTTATAGCTGTCATAGGAACCATCGGCCGGAAAATGGGTCTTACTGAGAAAAACGTTTTTGATTTCAATGTTAGCGTCCTCAAACTCATCTATTATTTGCTTTTGCATACTTTGGTCAAAATAGGATAATTATTTCTTGTAGCTGCCGAAGGACCGAACGGTCGGAAAATGGGTCTTAGTGAAAAAAACTTTTTTGTTTTCAAGTAAATCTTTCTTAAGGTCGGTGATTCTTAATATTAAACGCTTTCAAACTAATTTGAAAAAGTTGATCGACATCGGGTGAGTATATTTTATGGTTGCCATAGGACCGATCGGTCAAAAATGATTCTTAGTGAGAAAAACTTTTTTGTTTTCAATTTTGTCGTTCTTAAACTCGGCGATTGTTAATTTTATATGTTTTAAAAAGATTCGCGAAATTGGGTCGAAATCAGATGTTTATCTGTCGGAAAATGGGTTTTAGTTGCAAACATTTTTGATTTTTATGAAAGCGTTCTTAAACTCAGACATTTCAAAATCAGCATTTGCAAGGATATAAAAACTTCGGCACTGACGATGTTAGCTTGGCCTTCTCGTTTCTTATTATATTCTACTTATATCCAGCTATATCCCTACCAAAGTATATTTTGCGATTATTTGCCTAAAAATGGGACTTTGAAATATATTTGGAATATTTGTCGATGAAAATAAGCAGATTTTCGTTTAATAATGACTTTGATATATGTTTCTTATAAGCTCAGATTCAATCATATTCAGCAAGCGGAAACTGCCCATAAATTAATCCACACATCAAAAAACCCACTGTGCGCCGGCTTAAAAACAGTCAAACTATGAAATTTGCGAACATGGGGGCACCATCTTAACACAGCTTTTTTG
Organism: Lordiphosa magnipectinata; assembly: GCA_037044535.1. Taxonomy (NCBI): domain Eukaryota; kingdom Metazoa; phylum Arthropoda; class Insecta; order Diptera; family Drosophilidae; genus Lordiphosa; species Lordiphosa magnipectinata. Next base: position 106,564 of record JBAMBO010003469.1, read on the forward strand.
GCGCGATGCCTGGCCCAGAGTCTGACTTCACGTTTACCCTTTCGTTTGAGTGTAATTTTTTCCACTCAAGAGGCAAATAAAATGCTGAGGCTATCCAGCTAAAGTTGTCAGCTGGGAGAGAGTTTGAAAGGCGAGTGGATAGCACACAAATTTTATTTGCATGTGGGTCATTCGTTTTCAAACCTCACTCTTTCCGGACTCTATACTTTTGATTTCAGTTGAATTTATTTAAAAATTAAAGATACTTTGCAGCTTTGCACCTATAAATTTTGATGTTTTCAGAAACATTTTCGAACGAACATTTGCAAGTGAATTAAAACATCGACACGCATCAAGCTTTGTCTTCTGGTTTCATACAATTTTTTAGCGGAACCAATTTTAATACCTATAAAATAAATAGGAAATCGATAAGTATTTTTGTATAAAAAGTATTGTTACAGACTTTCATATTTCTATCATAACTGATCCTCAGAAATCATCTTAGTGTATATTCTAAAGCGAACCTTCCTTTGTTTTTGCAACAATTAAAGCACTTATCTTTTATTTTGTTTAAATGTTTTTGTATACAAATACTATTAATTATTAATAATTCTCTATTTATTTACACCTTACTTACGGCTCACCTCAAATTACTCGCTTTGACTAGTCTCCGATTTCGAACGTTTATTTGTAAGCTCTCTGTATTTCGTTTTTCCAGCCAACATCTGTTCTTGAAATAAACGTATTTTCTTTTCTCTAAACTTTTTGTAATTAATTTCTCTCTGGCCTGGCAACAGTCTCTGTAGCTGCCACTGCCACTGCCCCGTTCCCGATCCCCAACTCCCCCCAGGCATGCGATCATTTTGCTGGCGACTGCAAATTGAGACGCCCTCATTAAGTGTTGCATGTTGCAAGTTGCTCTGTCTGCTTCTTTAAAAAAAAATCACTCGGGCATGAACTTTTTGAAGAAAAACTCCGCAAGTCTTAGGAGATCGCTGCGAATACAACAAACTGTATGCAAAAGCCAGTGTAATGGCGGACCGAAAGAAGAAAAGAAAGAAATATTTTTCACATGATATAAAACATTTGGCATCAAAGAAAAATATTTTCCTTCGTTTTAATTGAAGGGGGGCGGCTGCTCGCGCCCGCCATATCAGAGGGCATTTTGTGGTGTCAAAAAGAGGCGATAATAATTCTGGGTGGAGAGGCTATTGGCCTTTCCGATTTGCTCTACACATACGAATATTTAAAATGCATTTATCGTCAGCGGAAGCTATCCTGTAACTGTATACCCTGGGTGACTCACTTCCTTCTTGGGCCGCACTTGTGCGGCTCCCCTTTAGACCAAATTCAAATGTTTCATTTCACATATTTAAATGTCCACTCAGCTGTTTTCGTGTCTTTCTTCTTTATTATGTTGCGAGGTCTCACATTACAGTCTTTGCTCAAATTACCGAAAGTCCGAAACTTCTCAGCGTATGCTGTGGGCAAACACTCTCGGCTCTTTGTACATATCTCAAGAAAAGCAAGCAAATGGCTTCATAAAAGCACTGACTATTGCCCAATTCTAGGAACTACAAACAGTTTACTTTAAATTGACGGTAGAAATTGACTCATGAAAAGCCAAACAAGCTATGAATGTGGTTGGGTTGGCTTATCTTTTCATTTGTGTTTCGTAGTTTATAATTTTTTTATTGTTTGCCATTTAATCAGCGCATTCGCTAATGCTGTGTGACACACATTGCAGTCGGCCTGGAAATAAATCAAAATCAACTTGACATTGATTTTCGATGCTTGGAAAAAGGCGCACTGTGGGGATCTCCAAAAAAAAACCAAAAAATTTAAAATAAAAACTGGTACTGCCAAAATAATGCAGGCTTGTTTGTGGCCAGTAAATGTTAGTACGAATTAATTTAAAGTTGGCCAGTTTTTAGAGAGCGAGAGAGAGATAAAGAGCGACTGTAGTTGAGGCGTTTCGATTTCACTGACGGATTGGGCACTGGGACCATAAATGATTAAGAATTTAGTTCTCCTTTCGATTAATATATGCAATTTCGAAAAAAGCCTCGTACTCACAACTACAGAAAATTCCTTTCGTCACAGTAAATCACATAATTAGAAACACTTTTTAAAGCACATGAATATCAAAGCAAAGCCAAAGTGTTTCTAATTATATGAAATACTGTGAGGAAAGGAATTTTCCGTCGTTCTGAGTAAGGAGCTTAATGAAATAAATTAACTACATTTCATTCAGCTGATTCAATAAGTCTTTAAAATTATTTAAATATTTTATTACTAATTTTTGGAAACACGAAAAAAGGTAATTGCTTGTACAAAAAAACCATAGTCCACAAACAAAGGTATCGTTGGTGAATCTAAAAACGCAGTTCGGTCTAATTTGATCTTTAGTTCATGGCCTATATAGATTCGATAATGGGTGCTGTCAAATGTGGCATATAGGTACAATATCTTGGTTTAATGTAGCATGTGACCATCTCTTAAGGACACAATAAAATGTATGTAAGTATCTTAATAAATTTAAAATCTTAAATAATTCTACCGTGTGGTTTCCATTAAATCAAGTTTCTAAGTTTAAACTCTATGGGCAGGGTACTATTCACTTGTCCATTAGAGGCGAGAATTTCGTATAACAATTGTGGTGACTCCCTTCGTTTTTGCTGAGTTTTCCAAAATCTCAGCTCTTTTATAACCAGCAATAGATGTTGTAGCTGTATGTTGCTAGTTTAAAAGTATGTATGTATGGGTATGAGGTGCTGCTACCTGATGCCTCTAGTTTCACAATTTATTGGTCCCGTTCCCCGGCCTTAGCAAAAGTAGAATTTTGTCGCACTGTGTAATGGATGCTTAATTTAAACTACACCTATACCTCGCTATACGGCATTTCGGTATTACGTCCTCTTTTGAATATGACAATTTTTCGATTTGCGGGCCAACATGTTTCATTATACGGCCAATAGTTGGCTAGATTTGATTTATTATTGTATTACACGTAACTGAGCAAAACGTAGCACGCTTAAACAGCGGGAAGACCTAAATTATGATTTGGTAAAATAATCAAAAACACACATGCACGTACGTATTTGATGGAAATGCTAGTGACCAGCATAGTTCCTAATTGCTGAACTGAAAACACAGTTGGTACATTTCATGGTGGAAATTCTACAGGGGACTTAAACCTAAGTCGGTAGTGTTAGTATATCACTCAGAAAATCCAAGGTTTTAAAGAGCTGCCTTGGTTTTGGTTGGTTGGGTGGTTTAGATTAAGAAGGCGGTGAATTGATTGACTTGCTCTTTCAAACGAGGAGCTAAAAACTTGAAGAGCCTGAGCCTGCTATATCCAGGCAGCTAACAGCAAAAATCCTAGGAAATGTGCTCTCTTATTTCAAGAAGGGAACGTACATTCTTCTTTAAAATGATGCCTTCTTCGTTAATATGACAATTAAACTCAGCCTTTAGGTGCTAGAAAACCTTACAGAGGTGGTTTTCCCCAAACATCATCAAAGTCGGCCATCACAAAATACAAAAGATTGTAAAATAGCATCCTGTGAGAAAAGCTTTATTGCTTTCTAACTTTCCACTCCATGAACGGAACTTTAAAAAATATTAGTCCCAGCTGCTCAAGTTTCTTAAGTTTTATTTCATTTCACTCTTCTTCAAATAATATCCTAATCGAAAAATCTGAAGACCATGTTAACATTCAATTCTCTGACCTTTTTACTCCTTTGCTCGCTTGTGATTTTCTGCCATTTTTTGGCATAGCGTTGCACAAATTACATCAAAGTTAATAAAAATAATAGTCCTCTTATCATTAAGAGTAGAACAAATTTGTTTCCTTTTCAACACTTTCATCTCTCATCAAAGAAAAACCATTTTGTGTACCCAACAAAGCGTAGCGATTCAACCACAATGATAATTCCAGAGATTTCCCTTTTGGGTCAAGCCCAAGTGCAGTTGAACACAACAACTACACAAAAAAAAAAGCCACAAAGTTTTCTGACTTATTCTTGTGCCTTACATCAAAATGCCATAATTCTCCTTGAGAACAGTGTGAATCATTTTGCTTGATCTGCAGGCGGCCGGCCCAACCCGGTTTTTAATTTTTTTTTATGTTTGCTCCTTGCCACAAAAAGGGCATATTGACTGCCACAGTGGCTGTAATAAATTTCTTTTTGCACTTTGCATTTAATTTTCGGTTTGCTTTAATTGCTGAATGCGCTTTAAAAGGCGACATTGTTCAGTTTGGAAACTCATTGAAAAACGTTTTCGGTCAATGTGCATAAATTATCGAAAAATCCATATAATAATGAGGCTTACCTTAGCGCCAATCTGGTTGCCGCACTGGCCAGCCTGTAGATGCACAATTTCTCTCATTTTGATTTGTTTCTTTTTTATTTGATTAATTCAAATTATGAAGCTTTATTTGGTTTGGAGCTGGACTCGCTGCTGGCTGGCTGTCTGAGTCTCAGATTTTCTGGGGTGTTTTCTTTTTTTTTCGATTGCAGGGTGAGTCGAAGGCAGAGAACGGAGGCAACTTCACCGCACAACGCACAAAACTCAACTGATCGCACAGGCAGGCAGATAGCGAAGACGAAGTCAGAAACCGACAATGCGATGGTTCTGGCGAGTGCGAGTGCGCGTAGAGCAGGAGAGACGATCGCACTCACACCATGGCACAGACAGTAGTCATACAGTAGTATGAGTTGGGTGACTGTGTGGCTGCGGTGTGAGACTGAAAAGTTCTGCAATGTCGTGGCAGTTTTTTTTTTATTATGGCAGCTTCAATCACTCGAACACGACAGGCCAAAAGCCAAAACAACAAATATTACGAGCCAGCTATTTATACCCGATGAGGTAGAGGATATGAGGGGTATATGCTGTATGTGCAAAGAACAGCAGTAGACCAAAGATGGATTTGCTAAACTATTTGAGGCTTAGATATGTATATTAAATATAGTTATAAATAACTGAGACTAGGACTGTTTTGGTACAGTTATTTCAAGAGGTTATAAGAATCGGTTTTAAAAACAAATTAACCATAAGTAGTAACCGAAACCTATGTTTGATATGTTCTAGAACCGTCTAGTAAGCCGCTCAATGTTTTGATTGTCTCTTTTGTTCTCATTTATTGTCTATATTTTGATAATCAAGTTGAGTTTCATCGGAGGAAATTCATACACAAACTTGAAGACTACAAAATTGTAAAAGTTTTTATAATAAAGTGGAAGAAATTTGAATGAGTCAAGTTAAAAAAGAGTTTTTTCCAGTTTTACGAATTTTCAAAAACGTTTCTTAGTGCTTACTAAACTCATTTAACTAGACTTATGGCCTAGTTTTAGCTTCACAGCTTTTAGGTTCCTCGCACACAGACAGCGGAGCAGAACTGACCTATTGGAGCTGAATTATACACCCGAATAGCTTTGCTCTGATTCAATGTTGGTGTGCTCTGTCAGATGAACTCCCCTGGTACCGAATTGGTTTGCGATTGCACCCCTGTTTTAAACTAATTTACACAAAAAAAAAGGAATGGTAAAACTAACATTTTCCGTTTTTGGCAAAAATTTTATTGAAATGACCAAATAGTCTTGTTGATTTTACCAATTGAAATGACTAAACAAAATAAAAGAAATTGTGAATCGACTGTGAGCGTCTTTTGTTCCATTTGATCCCAATTCCGCAAATTTCAGTTGCCCCTTTTATATTCGGCTTGCACAGAATTCAAACTTGAGAATTAAAAGTGCTCTCAAGACATTAATGGGAGTATGTTTTTAGGCCAATTTAATACGAGTTATATCTTAGACGTGTTGCCTTCTGTGCGCTCGATGGCGAAGGGCGTTGAGACGGCATTTCAATCGCTGTTCGCATTTGAACGCATTTTGTCTGAATTTTTTGGCTTCGAAATGGCGGTAACTTGATGTACACATCTTCTCATTTGGTTTATGTATTCAATTGTCTGCACAAATATAGTATATCGCGTGTTTTTGTATGCCCCGAGAACTGAATACTGCAACCAATACCAACGTGGACTATTATACAATTTTTAAAAACAGCCCCGCTTAAATTTGGCTAAAGCTAAAATATAAATTTCAAATTAATTTAATAGAGACTTTTGCTGACAATGAGATTCTCTAAATGAATATGCGTCTACATTAAAAAAAGCAGGGATGTAAGCCGCTCGAAAGTAAGTATTGGTTAGGTTCAGTGGCTCACACATTTTTTGCACCGCCGCACAGTGGTTCAGAATCGTTTTGCCTTGGAAAAAATTCTGTATCTTTTGAACCGCTAAAAATTTTGAATTTATTTTTTCTTTGTTTGATTAAAAAATGTTCAAGGTCTTATATTTTAATTAGAATTTATATATTATAAATTAGAGTTTATTAAAACAGACTTAGTAGTTCCGGAACTATAGAGCGCCAATGTCAAATTTTCGTTCAATATGTTTCCTTTCAAGCACCTGTGAGCCATATTAAACAAGATAGGGTGCTGATTTTTGGTTTAAATCTATATAATGTAATGCTCAGCTGTTTTTTCAAAACTACAATTTAATCGGTCAAGGTTTAGGTACATTTTTTACATTATTAACATTTTTCACACCTGCTGTTATCTTTATTGCACCTGAAATCCACAAAAACTATTGTAGGGTTCCAAATTTTTATCAAACATATTTTTTTAGTTGTTTCCAAAGTTCTACCAAGTTTCGAGCCAATCGATCATTTAGATATTGCTCCCATACAAAATAAATATTTTTTAATACTTTTTATAGAAAAATTCTAACCTTTTCAAAATATATTTGAAAATCATTATTTTTATATTTGTAAATTAGGTATTAAATTATTTTTGTAGCTGTTTCCATATTTCTACCAAGTTAAAAGCTAATAGGACATGATTTAGTTATAGCTCCCATACAAAATTTAAATTTTTGCATACATTTTCAAGAAAAATATAAAAATAAATATATATTCGCTATGCAGCATGCATGTAACGACGATTACACAGAGCGGACGATTCGTTAGCGGTTCTTCCCTTGCGAATCTGATTCGTATAGCTCTCGAACATCACTTTGCATACGTTTTAATGACGATACGAGCCGTGAGCGCACGGCCTAAGGCGTACACAAACAAATCTTGATTGTTTTCGCAGAAGTCACTTTTTCTCGATCGGTGTCGGCTAATGATATTTTCCTGAAATATATCACATATTAGACTTTAAAATGAAGCAACAACAAGTTTTTTGAAGACTTTTGAAGATAACTTTTGCCAGCCTCGGAAAGTTTAAAAATAGGTGTAAAATTGGCTGCAAAAGGAATTGTCCACAAACTACAACTTCGATTTTGAAATGTTATATATTTATAAAAATAGAAATAGAACACCTATCCAACAAAATTTTAACAACTTAAAAATGTTCACTATAGCAGAAGATATGATAAGTCAAACTTAATTAATAAACCAAAATTTATGCATTTTTCGGATTGCGAAAAATTGACTAAGTTTGGGCGGCTGTAACATTTATATACGTAAATATATCAAAGCAATATTTTGGCTACCTTAATTTGTGTATTTAAACAGTCGATTTATCTAAAAAAATTTTAACTTTTCAACAAAAATTATATAAGGGTTTTGTCCAAGGTATTGCATGGTTGCACGGTTTTTGGGGATTTTGGGGAACCGTGGTTTTGGTTTGGTTCGGTTCGCGATTTAATGACGTTAAACTTATAATATTTTATCTTTCAATGACCCGACAGATTCCATTAGATTGCAACATGATTTAAACTCCTTGCAGTCTTGGTGCTTGATTAATCAATTACACCTTAAATGCTCCAAGTGCATGTTTATGACTTTCCATCGTTGCAAACCTTCGCTGGCTATTTATACGATTGGCAATGAACCCCTGCAACGAATATCTACAGTCGTTGATCTTGGTATTCTTTTTGACCCCAAATTGAGTTTCAATCCTCATATCTCCTCTATTGTTAATAGGGCAAATGGTGTACTTGGATTCATTAAACGTTGGTCGAAGGAATTTAATGATCCATACACCACAAAGCTCCTGTACACTGCCCTAGTCCGTCCTGTACTTTAATGCTGCTCGTCTGTCTGGTGTTCGATCGTATTGAATCAGTACAAAAGCAATTCTTGCTTTCGCTCTTCGTGGACTAAATTGTGACCCTAACCTTCGTCTGCCATCGTACTCCAGCAGACTCTTGCTTATTAACCTTCCTTCGTTAGCTAATCGTAGAACAGTCCTAGGCGTTTCTTTTCTTCATAAGTTAATCATTAGTGATGTAGATTCTACCGAACTCTTAGGTCGCCTTAACTTTTCCGTTCCTTCCAGGCCAACTAGAAACTATTTACCTTTAATCTTGCCCAGATGCACAACTGATTATGCCCAGCACAATCGTTTTCGGGTCTTATGTCAAAATTACAATGATCTCTATCACCTGCTCTCAACAGATCTTTCTCTCTTCTCTCTAAAAACGTCTCTTTATAATTATCTCCTGGGAAATCTCTGACCACTCCCAGCTGTGAGTAGAGGCATAGCTTGCCGGACTGGCTAAAAAATCCTCCCCCACCAGGTCAGAGATTTTCCGGATATTTAGTTTTAAGTTTTACGTATAAATTTTTTTATTTTTATGTTTACTTTTAGATATTTTTCTCTCTATCTCAGTTCTATTTTAATTTATTATATAATCTTATTTTTTTTCCTTTGTTTCTACATAACAATAGGTTTTGGTTTTTTTTTTCTCTCTCTCTCTCTCTTTCTCTCTCTCTCACTCTTCTCGATCTCTATATTATTAAAGTTTTTGTTAGCTCTAATAACGTCTCTGACTACAATCGGCTGTGAATAGGGGCATAGCTGGCCGGACGGGCAAATAAAACTCCCCCACCGTGTCAGAGTCGTTATTAGCTTATTTTGTAATTTTATTAGATTTTCTTTGATAGGCTTCATTAGCTCATAAAAATTTTTGTAACGCATATGAATTTTTGTTGACAGCCTTTTTTTGTCAACTCTAAATAAATAAATAAATAAAAAATAAATAAATAAATAATCATTTAATAAACTAAAGAACTACATTGTTTATACAAGTAGTCAGATTATTCAATAACATCGATTTATGTTTTCCGTTTTGATATACAGGTCTGTTCCGGTTTTCACTTTCCACTAAAATTGTCGAATTCGAATTTGTTAAATGTGCCGTTGTATAAAATTGATTGGGTTAATCAGATTAAAAAGTTATAATTTGAATCCGTCGGGTAGAGAGTAAGCAGAAACTGAAGGTTTGATACAGATTTGATTGATTGTTTAATAGAAAAGAGAACATGTAAATAATTCGAATTCACTTTAGTGAAAACCGGAACATGGCAGTATCTGCCATTTCATTTTAATAATTTCATTTTTAATAAACTCAAAATTTGCTTTATTAACATTACGAGATTTTTAAGGCTGTGTGATTTCACGAAGACATTTCCATTTGATTAGTTTTATAATACTTGTATATGTGCATTTCAAAACAACTGCGAATAATATAGATTTTACAAAACTTAAAAAAACTTCAATATGATGGAATTTTTGTTAAGATTTCATAATAATATATCTTCTAGTATAATTTCATTCATATTGGCTCTTAAGTCTGATCAAATATTAATGTGGTAAATGCTCGTGGCTGGAACTGCTAAAACGATTCGAGCTATTTGCTTAATTTGATTTTCCTGATAATTATTCCAATATAATATCTTTATCTATAGGTAATCGCTTTACGCCATTCAACGCTTCGATGCAATTAATTATGATTATCGATATTTTACTTTTTGATGGAATTGAATCCCTATTATTGAGTTGTTTGGAAAGCATTTCCTCACTTATCGAGTTAAAAGAATAATCCGACTTTCTTTCATTAACGTTTTGGATTTTGTTGAACATTGACATTAAATGAGTTTTAGCTATCTTTTTATATTCTGTACCAAAGGTACACAGAGTATATTAAGTTTGTGCAAAAGTATGTAGCAGGTGAATCATTTCCGACTCTTGATCAGCATCAACAGCCGAGTCGATAGCCAGCCCCATGGAATGAGTATTAAAGAACAAATTTGAGATGCCTCTCAATTTTGGTGGTGCTAAACGATAGTGCCCAAAAAGATACTGTAGTGACTAAAAAGATACTTTACAGAGCCAGTAGGAAAACAGAGTGGTTAGAGCGAGGCGGACATATTCCCAAATGTATCCAGAGAGCGTAAGTGAGAGCCAACAGCTGACCAAATGTATCTAGAGAGCGTAAATGAGAGCAAACAGCTGACCAATTTCTGACAGAATCTGTGTCGACTGAGCAATTGCAGTCTAGATATCTTAGTCTCTGAGCCAGCTATGAGCAAAAAACGGCCAGTTAACACACCACTCAACCCCCCACGCACCACCCAACATTCCATTCAACAAAGGCAATCTTAGTGAGAGAGAGATAGAAACTTAGAGATGTGCGTATAACAACAATATTGCACGACAACCGCGTGACTCCTTGGGTGTATAATAATATTATAGTCGAGAGCAAATGCGAGCGACGGCCTGAACTGGTACAGAGTATACTATAGTCGGGCTTGACCGACTTTCTCACTTGAAGGTGTGATACCTGGGATCTAAAAGCCGCATGCACGAGTAACAATGATTGAACATTGATGAAAAGGACGCACCGATTTTTTCCAAAGCGTTGACAAATTCTAAGCTATGTCTTCTTCTCAGTTTCAACCTTAATTTTGGATGCCTGCCAGCAATAGAAAAAATTGTGGCCCTTTGGGCTGTGTAAAGCCATTTAACATTTACATTTAAATGTTTATTGCTCGGGGATCATTAACTGCCATGCAAGGAGATGACTTGACGATTCCACCCATTGCACAGTGGGCGAATCATTGAACTAATTCTGAGAAAGTTCAATAAGGAAGATAACCACAAGAGGCGTCGTATGTTTCCCACACTTTTTCAACGTACTATTATCCTGAATCCTTACTCATTATCAGAGAGCTTTTAGAGTCTGCTCAAAAGAGACAACTAGTGCTGTTCGCAAAGAAATAAAAATTACCTGAGTTCACACTTTCGTTACTCAGAGCACCTCTTCTTTAGAGTTCAATTGAAATAACATTATTAATTGTCATTCTGAGCTCCCATATCTTTCGGGAGAGAAACTCTTAGAAAAGAATGCAGAAGGCAGTAGGCACGTACTACGTCTACGCAGAGATGGCGATTACCTCGTCAGACCTATCCTTTTCTCCCCTAGCCCTGACCTACACTCCTCAGGCTGAATTGGAGAACTGAAAGTTGGAAAATTCAATTAAAGAGAACGGGCTTTCTTTTCACATTAACGGTTAGGGGGCATCTTTTCTGAAGAGCGAACGATATATGACTTAAACAGGCTGCAAAATTGATTTACACCTTGAACCCCAACAGAGATACATATAAGATTTTGTCGACACAGCGGACGTTCAGGAAATTATGTAGGAATTACTAAGCATAGCTAAGTCGAGCTCTCCGGCCGAAATACGAGCAAAATAAACATCCCAACTCCTACACTTAAGCATGATTTGAGTTTTGATTTGGCTAACAGCACGCTGGTAGTTGCGACAGTGCGGAAGAGATAAAAGATTCTAAAATCCCTTATGTGACTGCACTGAAAAGCACATCCAAAGGTTGACCTTAGTAGAAAGAACTTTTGAATTTCTATGGTTGCAACTTTAAATAGCAAATAAAGTGATAAGTTAGCAGAAGATTCCGAGTGCAAAACGCCCTTAAACCTGACGGAGGAGTTATATTGTGGCTTAAAAACTCAGATCGTTATGCTGGTCAAGAATATATATTCTGTACAGAGTGAAAGAAACTCATATATGGCATCGTTTTGTAAGTTTTTGGGTGCTCCGATTTCATTTCTGGCTGTTTTTTTTGGATCAGGATATCCATGAGGAATCCATGGGGGTTGTTAACTGGCCGTTTTTTGCTCATAACTTGAGTATCGTTTATGCGATCTTTAACATACCTTCAGCAAATCGATAAATAATTTTGATTACTAGATATCTCTAGAAGGTACTCTATGTACCTTCGGTACAGAGTATAAAAAGATAAATGACTTGTCACAATGGAGTTAACATCACTCAAAAAAGAGAGGCGTTTCAAAGTGTACTTTTATACTAAAATTGCTTTTGTGAAAGTTAGGCGTATTACCAACCATCCCTTAGTAGCCAAAACCTGTCTTTCGTTGGGCAGAACTAAAAATATCTACAAATATGCAAGTCACCTTGTACTTTTTTGTCAGTGTGGTTCCTTGTTGTTTAAAAGTTTGCAAGATCACCTGCTAATAGGCGCAATGTCAGCATCAAAACAAAAGTTGTTTTAAGATTGGCTCAGCGAAGATATCCCCACAAATAAGTTTTTGGCTATGGGAATGTTTTAGAAATGGTATGATGACAATCATAACTTATAGACCTAGAGCCCGCTAAAAGGTTCTATGATTGAAATCTTAAGGTCGCTGAAACAGTCACATCTATTTTCCAATATTTTTCCTAGCTATGATGTATTACGATCATTGAAGATCAATTCGTTGTTTGTCCGAAGATTTTCTTTACCAATACCTTAGTTTCTTCGAAAAAGTGCGATTCTTAAGAAAAAATAAATAAATATTTTTTTTCAATTTTTTAATATATTTTCTACAAGTTTTTTTCATACATTTTTGCTCTTTGTAATCAAACTACTTAACCGATTTAAAAACAATGTTTTACGCGATTATTCTTTGACTCCATCTAACGTTTCTGAGTCGAGATTTGCTTCAAAATGTAAGAGACCTACCGAAAAAGTTTAAAAAACCTAAAACTTCAAAAATTAAAAAAAAATTGAATTAAAACTTTTTTATTTCTTTTATTCTAACATTAAAAAAATTGACTAATCCTTTTAAAATTTTGAAAAAAATAAATATTTTTAAATTTACAAAAAGCAATTTTATTAAAAACTTTTTTATACCCTTGTAGAGGGTAAATTAAAATTGTCCAGATGTTTGTAACGCATAGAAGGAAGCATCTCCGACCACACAAAGTATATATTCTCTTGATCAGCATGACGAGCAGAGTTGATATAGCCATGTCCGTTTGTCCGTCCGTCTGTCCCTCTGTCCGTCTGTTTTTATGCTATCTCCTCCGTCAGTTTTAAAGCTATCTTAACCAAACTTTGCACGAAGTCTTTTGGTACAAATACACTACACATTTGTCGGAACCGGCCAGATCGGATGATTATAGCATATAGCTGCCATAGGAACCATCGGCCGGAAATGTTGTTTTAGTGATAAAAACTTTTTTGTCTTCAACGCAAACGTCCACAAACCTTTTATTTATGAGTTTTCTATGCTTTCACATAAATCCACCAAGTTTGATAGGACAACTATATAGTATAGCTGGCATAGAAATTGGGTGTAGAAAATGTGTATAGGAGGCCTTGTCAAAAATGTGTACATTTGGACGAATGTACATATTTGTGTCTACTAATTTATATAAATCATACAAGCTACAAGGGTATAAAAACTTCGATTGAGCCGAAGTTAGCTTTCCTCTATTTTTGTTAATTAATGTAATTCCTGCTTTAAAAAAAACAGATTGCGATTATCTCGTTTACTTTGGAAGATATTCAATTCATTTCGCTAAAGTGTTCATTTCGCCCACTGTGCATTGTAGCCGTTATTTAACCAAATGAGCTATCTGAGCTTCGCTTTAGCGCTTTAAGCACAGTGTTTTATTTGGCTGCAAGTAAATACTAAGTTTTAAGCAGATCTTCCAGCCTACAGCAGAACCAGAACTCGTTGGGAAAATGCTTTTCTACATATCATACATATTGTTGATCCAAAAAGAGTTAGTAGGACGTAAAATGTGAAACACATGCAACTGGTGCACATTGCTTGGTTTGTTATTTTTTAAGTAGCTAAGTTTTTTAAGGCGTCACTTGAATTTGAAGGCGTCAATCTATTCTTCTCATGGCACATAAATTTAGTTTTCTCTTCAAATTGAATAAGTAAGTAGCACTCAGTCGATATCAAAACTTTAATGAACATCTTCTCGTTTGGTTTATGTACCCAAATGTATGCACAAATATAGTATATCTCTTGTTTCTATATGCCCCTGTCTCTGCATACTCGTATATCTGTATCTGGCTGCAATGGAGCGACTGAGCGGCACCCCGCCGTCTTTTTTCCTGTTCCTAAGTTCACACATTTTTACGCTGTCAACGTCAACTGCAGCGACTTTCACGTTCTAATTTTATCAGCCAGCAGGCACAGGTATGCAAGTCCTCGCCTCTACTTCTGTGTGTGTTTCCACAAAAGTGTCACCGGAGTCATTAGAAATGTTTTTCTACATGTGTTTTTGCTTTCATTTACGGCTTTCGGCTTCTAATGCGTTCAACTTTTCATTGGGGGAAGTTATTTTTAGGCGCACTTCTCGAGTTCGAGTTCGGCGCCTTTTTCTGTGGAAATCAATCAAGACAATTTGTAGTCGTTTTACTTTCTAATTACTTTCAAGTTGAAACAGCAAAATTTTAGCAGAGCGAGTAGGGGATGTGCGAGTGGGGAGGAACCTCAAGTGTGCCTATTTTCATCTTTGTGCAGCCAAACCGCAAAATTCACTTTAATTTCAGGCAACGTCAGGCGTTTGCTGTGGCTTCTTGTGTGTGTTTGTTGCTAAATTTAAATATACCACAAAATAATCTCAAATTTACGAGCATGAATAGTTATATAAAATGTTATACATTTATGCGACAGTCCAGACTGAGAGGCGGACAGCCCGGCTAACTCGACCAGGTCTCCAGGCTGGCCTACGTGGTACAACAAATATGGCCTGACATTTTAGGGTTAGCAAAATAGCTGGAATTGAAATGATGGAATATTTAGGAAAAAATGGGCGTAGATCTTGATAGAAGGGGGAAGTGAACGGATGAATCAAAAAAATGCTGAGTTTGTCGTTTTTTAAATTAAAATTTTTTTTTTTCTGAGTAAATTAATGTGGTGACCAAATGTTGTGACGATGCGGTGAAATCCAAAGAGGCAGTTGAATATTGTGTTGTTTTTTGAAAATTGTGTTCCGAAATTTGTGCCTTGCCTATAGCACTTATTCGGCGACTACTCTCATTGGGCAAGAAGCCAACACAAACTCAACGTAGCGTTTAACAATATTGCAAGGTACATATTTGATCGTACCCGCTTTAAGAGAATATCAGAAGTTGCAATAAAAATCTTCGAACTTTCATTACAATCTTGTACAACTCTTCGAGCTTTGATAATGCTTTAGTGCGTATCTTTATAAGTGTTGTTGAACTTTTCCGCGTCGAGAAGAACGAACAAGATAATCTACCAGAGATACAAGCAGGCTAGTTCTGAAAGACATTTCTTTATATATGCCGTTCGCAGTTGGAATAATCTCCCTCATAATTTAAAAACTATAGTAAAACTATAGCTCTATGTAGAAGATGTGAAATCGGCCCTTAGATTCATTTATTTTTATCTGTAACTTTTGTGAATTCTGTTCTTTTGTTCTAGTGAATAACCTTCTTGTATAGAAACATAGGTTTTAAGCATATTTATTCAGCTATTTATAAATTCCTGTACTGATATTTGTAAATTTGAAATTTTAATTGTTAATTTTCGTTAAATGGATGCTCGTTCTTGATTTAATGTGCTTAACGCACAATGTTATAAAGACTATCTTAACCGTTGCTGGCTTAAATTCTCGCACAATCCTAAGCAAGTTTATGCGGTTGTTAACTCTAAACGCAGATTTTCTACTATGTCCTCTTCTGTGCGGTATGAAAATGCGAAAGCAAACACTGATCAAGCCATAGCCGATCTGTTTGCCGAGCTTTTTACGTCAACCTAATCGTCCTCTTGCTTCTTTGCGAATCAACCATACCCCTATCAGTTGAATGGGTATATTTCTTAGCCCTGTAATCACTGTAAGCTCTCTCCTTTGCGATCTTAACTCTGTTAAACCTGTGTATGCATCGGATCCCGATGGAGTACCTGCTTGTGTACTTATGTTTTGTGCTGATGCAATTTGTAAGCCTATTCATAAATTATTTGAATTGTCTCTTGAGTCATCCTCTTTCCCTGTGTTGTGAAAGGAATCTTTTATCATTCCTTTCCATAACAAGAAAGAAATTCGGTCAAGCCCGACTATAACATACTCT
The DNA here is from genome assembly GCA_037044535.1 of Lordiphosa magnipectinata. NCBI lineage: Eukaryota > Metazoa > Arthropoda > Insecta > Diptera > Drosophilidae > Lordiphosa > Lordiphosa magnipectinata. The sequence continues at coordinate 122,755 of JBAMBO010003469.1, forward strand.
GTACCCTTAATGTCGCAGCTCGCATTTGCTCACGAGTTATACGAGCACATCTCTAAGTTTCACTCTCTCTCACTAAGATTGCCGTTCAAAAGTATGCTGTAGTTATGGGTGATTGGTGGGTGGGGGGTGTTAACAGACCGTTTTTTGCACCTTTAGTATCGTTCATCCGATCTTTATTATTCCTTCAGCAAATCAATAAATAATTTTGATTACTAGATATCTCTATAAGGTACGAACAACCTATCATAAAAACTGTGGGAGATACGACGTTTTTTCCAAATTGCGGGGGCGGGAGGGAGCATGGCAAAAATTTAAAATAAACTTGATTTGACTGCAACTATAAGAAGTATATGTTCCATACATGTCAAATCTCTATGGCTATATGGCTATATCGACTCGGCTGTTGATGCTGATCAAGAATATATATACTTAATAGGGTCGGAAATGATTCCTTCTCCCTGTTACATACTTTTGCACAAACTTAATATACTCTGTGTACCTTTGGTACAGAGTATAGAAAGGTAATAAGTCGGATGTTGAGAATTATAGCCGTATTTCCAAGTTGTCTGCAATGCCTAAACTTTTTGAGAGTATTATGACATCTCAATTGAAACATTTATGTAGTTCCATTATTTCACCCTATCAACTAACCACTAACTTATTAGAGCTTACATCATTAGTGATCAAAGGGTTCTTATATAAGATGCAAACTGACGTAATTTATACTGATTTTAATAAGGCTTTTGATTCTGCTATTCACTCCTTGTTGTTTCATAAACAGAGTTTAATTGGTTTTCCAACTAACCTTCTTAGTTGGATCTCTGATTACCTAAGTTCTAGAACACAAAAAGTTATATTTTGTAATTCATATTCGAAACTAATCCAGGCTACCTCTGGAGTACCCCAAGGTAGTCACTTGGGTCCATTGCTTTTTACTAGCTTTATAAATGATCTTCCGCCAATCTTGACTCACTCTCGTGTGCTTATGGACGCCGATGATGTGAATCTATGTTTAACATATAATGATTTGGTTTCCCGCTATAATTTGCAAGCAGACTTGGATGCATTTCTGTCTTGGTGTAAAGATAATCTATTAAACCTTAACAGCTCCAAGTGTAAGATTATGACATTTTACAGGAGCTTGCCACAATTCTTCATATAAATGCTTAATAATGTCCCACTTGAGTGCTTTAATGATTCAGCCAATGAGGTAAATGATCTTGGGGTTATTCTTGATCACCGACTTAAATTTGACTCTCATGTTACTGCTACTGTTTGTAGGGCCAGGAGTTTTCTTGGGTTTATTAAGCGCTGGTCGAAGGAATTTGATGATCCCTATACGACGAAGATTTTGAAAACTTCTCTTGTCCGTGCGATTCTCGAGTATGGGTGTCCGCAATACTCGACCCATCAAGATAGAATTGAATCTGTGCAAAAACAGTTTTCATTGTTTGCTCTTCGAGGTTTGGGCTGGAATCCTGAGGTCCATTTACCATCGTACTCTAGTAGACTTCTTTTGATTAACCTTCCCTCCCTTATTAACCGTAGAGGTATGCTTGGAGTAATCTTTATACATAGACTAATTAATGGTGAAATCGACTCAACTGAGTTGGTTGGCCAAATTAACCTCAACGTTCCTATTAGACCGACTCGTAATTGGATCCTTCTATCACTAAATCGTTGTAATACTAACTATGCCTTGCATGAACCGTTTCGTGTCCTCTGTGCTGATTACAATAAACTCTACCGAATAATTAACTCTGAAGCTTCTCTTCCTGCTATAAAATTTCTATTTTAACTTATTTACAACTAAATTTAAAAAGATCAAGGCAGCGCTTGTTGAGCAGACTATTGAGAGACTTAAGTTTTGCCGTCAGTTCATCTTTCAGCCGCCAGTGTTCAGACGCCCTTAGGGGAGATAGTTCAGAATGTTCCACTACAATACAATCCAATTACAGTTACTCGTTTTAAAAACTGACAATTAGATTCAAGGTTGAATATTAGAGCTTAGTTTCCAGTCTTGTGGCTACAATAATGTGTATACACTCTACGAGCAAGGTTTCACATATATCAAGGAAGTGATTCCGTGAGCTGTGAATCATATGACTTCCGAGCAAGGCTATCTCACTTGCCAATCCGATTAGTAACACAGGGTAGAAGACAAAATTTCGACGAAATAATCTCAAAATCCCGGATACCTTACCCATCTCGTTCTCAGATACGCTTAAACTCAAACACTCAAAAGTGACTAGCTTTAGATGGATCCCTCATCATTGCAGTGTGTAGCAAGCAGAATTGATGACCATCCAGAAGGCCGCCAAATACCTTAGCACATCCATGATCGAAGGCTGAAACATATGCATTTACTCGGATAGTCAAGCCGCTCTAAGGCTCTTGACTCGTACACCAATAACACCAAGACTCTCACGGAATGCTGTAGATCCTTGAATGCGATCGCTCAGCATCTACGTATCCACCTCATCTGGGTACCCGGACACCGTAACATTGATGGTAACGAGTCAGCCGACAAACTGGCAAGCATTCAGCTCCTCCAACGAAGTCTGTAGAAGCTGCAAGTGTGAGGAAGAATAGGAGACATTACTGCATCTTATTAACCAGTTCCCAGCTCTTCGTAGAAGGAGACTCAAAAGGAGAATCTACTCAACCTTTCGGAAGTGTCCGAGATAGAGATTCCGTCTCTATTAAAATTTTTAACGTTGTCACAATGGTTCAGTCGGGAGGAACCTATCTTGGCTTAAATAGGGAATTATATGGTATCGCAATGGGCCTATCTTGGCCTAAATGTAGGAACATTCTTACTTGTGGAAATGTCTGTCTAAAATTTATACTGTGAGGTCTTTGATGAGTAAAAACAGTAATAAGCAAAAATGGGAGTGGTTGGACATGTCCACGCCCACTTCATTCATAACTTGATAATCGTTCATCCGATCTTTATCCTTCCTTTCGCAAATCGATAAATAATCTTGATAACTAAATATTTATAAAAGGTACGAATCATCTATCTACTAAACTGAGGGAGATATGACGTTTTTTCACAACTGAACTAAACTTGATCTGTCTGCATGTATAAGAAGTTTGGTCCCTTACCAACTCTGAGTTTTCGTTCATACGGACTGACAAATCAAAAAATGTGCATTACTTTATGGAATACTACACGAGCAGCTGCAGGTGCCTGCAGCTAAACTAAATATTATTTTAATCTTAAAGTATTAAGAAAAAAGGTGGAAAAAAGAATAGGAAGGGCAAAGTAGGGCAAAACACTTAAATCCTTAACTAAGCATTTGACACACGAACCAAAAACAAACGCAAAAACTTAATTATCTAAAACGTCGATTAACACAAAATTAAACACGAATTATTGGTAAGTTCAATTGTAGTAATAGAGTCGATACCTATATGTACAATATTCATTTTACTCAACTTCATTTAATATAATTTTTATACAAAAGATTAATTTGACAAAATTAACATGCTGTAGCGAGCTGTAGGCGCTGTACAAAGCAAATGAACAAGTGGTCACACTTTCGATGTTGTTTTTAGAAAGCACCGTAAGAACCAAAGCAAAACAAGTATGCCATTGTGAAGTTTGCTCAATTAGCTGTTAATTAATGCAGTAATATCTTGAAAATTTTGACTTTAATTTTTTGATTTTTGACCTATGGCAGCAGCCACTGTGCACTGGATGGATGATGCGAGCATAGAAGGAGGCGTTAGTGGATTGTGAGGTAGTGGGAGATGGACGCTGACCGAGACGGACGTGTGTATATAAATGGACGGAGACCGTATTGATAATGTAAATAGTAATTGTGTAAATAAAGACCAAACGCAAGTACTTAAACTTCAAACTGCTTAGTTTTAGAACAGAGTTTCCCAGCCAAAGCCCCCGTGGGCCTGGGGGAATGTCCAAAAGACAGTCGCTTTCCGTGTTTCAAGATATTCCCTACCCTTCCCGGCAGTAAATTGCTGAGCAACACTGCTAAAAAGATTTACATATTTTCAGTCCTATAATCAGTCCTTTAATTAGGAGAAGAAATGTTAAATAGCCTTCCCTTAAGTTAATTAACATTACGTTGGCGGACAGTGCATGTTTGTCCCAAATATATGACAAAAGTTGTGTGCCTTAAGGATTCGATCTTTATGAAAACTTTAGATATTATAGATTTTGGGTATATAAGTGTGAGTTAAAAATTAGAGATCAGTATCTTTTAAACTGTGGGACTTTTTTTATTGCGGGGAGGGAGGGGGTCGTGGCAAAAATTTGAAATAAAATCGGATGGAGTCTCCACTTAAAATTTAGCTGCATACAAACGGACGAACGGACAGGGCTATATCGACTCGGCTATTGATGCTGATTAAGATTATATATACTTTATACTTAGTACTCGCAATTGTTTTGGTAAACCGTGTACCGTGGTCATAAAATGAACACGAATGAAAATTTTTCAAAACTTTTTTCTTCTTTTTATTCGGTCACTCAGTGGCTACAAATCGTAGAACAACTTATTCGAATTGGCTACATTGTGTCTTCCAGCAACGCTGAAGTCTCTCTGGCCTGTGCATTGAGAAATTGTCCACTGCTCGGACAAGGGCGCGCTTCAAAGAACAAGCCATAGCCTCGAGAACGGACCACAGTTTGAAGTCCAATGGTTTCAGGTCTGGGCTACCAGCAAGCCAATCATCCGTAGAAATGAAGTTCGGTACATGGTTTTTAGCCATGTTTGAGTAGTTTGTGAGCTGTAGCGGAGTCTTGTTAAAAGTTCCACGGCTAGTATTCAGGTTTGTTTTAAGAGGCTTCACAACCTTTTTCAAAGCGTCGGATTGACACACTTTCGCCGAAGTTTTGACTCCTTATTCACAAAAATGGAGCTTGGTGACCCTATCATAGGCGACTCCCCACCAAACCATCGCATAGCCCGGATGGTGACCTCCCTGATGGGTATAAAAAAACGGGTATAAAAATATAGAAAATATAACCACTCGGGATTTGAAGCTGGTTCGATTTAGTGGTTCACACTCAGGAATGTTCAGAATTCTCCTAGTTCCTGGAAACGAGGCTAGATTAAGGAGAAGAAACTAAACCAATTTGAAAATGTACATAATAATGTGCCTAGTCCATGTTACAAAACATACTCAATTCCAACTTTAAATTTCGAATAGGGAATTGAGACTGGTACAAAGAAGAATGGCGGTAGATGTGCAGAACCAGGTCCAGTGAAAGCTTTTGAACATCTAAGTTGTAACCGTCTTGCAAGGATGCAGCCCGATAATACGCTTCTCTCAAAGGAAATAATGCCATTTCTTTCAGATAATTATAATTGTTCAAATTACAAAATATATCATTCTCTGAGTTTGACGCCCATAAACTCGTTTTACTTTTATCCTGTGAGGTTTCCTGCTCGGCTCAGCATTTTTATGCGGTTCAGAACCAAAAAGTAATTATACCAAAGAATCCCAAATGTTATACCTTCAGTTTACTTCTCTACCCTCACAATAAAATCTTTCTCAAGTTGTAGGAAAAAACTTAAGCAATTGCCCTGACAGCGGTCGATTGATTGTGAAAGTTGAGTTTTCCCAGCTCCGAAAATTCCAAATGGGATGTCATGAATTTATTTCGTGGATGACCCATCCACTGTATTTTTTTAATTAAAGGCAAAATGTGCCAAATATTTCTGAAAACTCGTAAAAGAAAATTTTAGAAGCAATATCCAGCAGTTCCACCATTTCCCTTGAGCGACCTAAACAAAAAATTTTCAGCTCCAGCCTATTATCTTTGATAAATTTCCAGAAATTCAGTTAAGAAACAAATTTAATTTCAAGTATGTAAAAAATCCTATAATAAGCTAATTCTTGTATTGTCAAATTTTTTAGTAAGCTTTTGACTAGTGTATGAAATCCATTAAAGTTTTCTTTATGCTGTTCTGAGTTTTAAGGCTGTATAACCCCTTTCCCTTTCAATCATCTATCTACGCTTATGTCAACACAAATACACACACAACCATTTGACTGCTTTGGTCCACACCAAACTGGGCTGTGTGTGTGTTTGTGTGTGTGGTCACCCCCCAGCCGTAATACAAAAGCATTTTCCCACAAAAAGTAACAAATGTTTTTTTAGGATTTGTGTTTTGGGAATTTTTGCACTTGTGTAAATGTAAGCGCTGCACACTCTCACACACACACACACGCAGAAATACATTTAAGCAAAAATTATACCAACGCATAAACACAGACATTGAAAATATAAAACAAAAATTTCGTCTTTTTGTGTGGACTTGGGCAAGTTTTTGTTTTGGTTAGGCATTAGCATATGTATGCATATACATCTGTATATATGTGTGTAATTGTTATTATCATGTTAATACAACATGCTTCACTAATGACCGAACTCCCTCCCCCTACACCCACTCTAATTGATGGATTTGACCTCGCGTATATTTTAATTTATTTTCCAATCATCTTTTAATTTCGATTATAATGCATTTTTATTTCTGTTACAGTTGTTTGTCTTTTTTTTTTTAATATTTTGAATTAAAATTAATTTTTGCATAATTGCAAATTTGCATCCCTTCCCTGCCATTTTATTAATAATAATTTGCACGGCTGATTTTTGTGTCCTTCGGCAATATTTTAATTGAATTTGATTGATTTTTGCTGATGTTGTTGATGGAAAAATAATATTGTTGTAAAATCGTAACGATTGGGGTATGTGCGGCGATTCTTTATCTGTTTGGGAGCAACTCCCCTGCAGCGTAAGCAAAAACAACAAAGCAAACACCTGGCAAATCCTATGCCTGTGTGCGAGAATAAGAGATAAAAAGTGTGGCATATTTACGGGCGCAGGGAAACATTTGATGGGGAAAATGGGATTTGGTATGACAGAAAAGCACATACATACCGCAATGGAAATTATAGAAAACTAAAGGGGTTTATTGTTAAGATTTAAAATTAATTTAAAAGGATTTTTATTATTTTCATAAATAAAATGTATAACCTACAGTTAAATAAATTTTAATAATGGTCACATTACACTTACTTTCAGATTTTGTTTGCATTTCTCCATTTGCCGCTGTCAAACTCATTTCAAACAAAACTCCCCCTTTCCCCCCAGTAACAACACCAAAACCTCACCTCACTCTGAACTTTTAGTTCCGAAATTTATGCAACTAATTTTTCATCCCAAACAGCTGTTCTGCCATCGTTTTTGCCTTCAATTAGTTGTTTTAATTGCAAAAACGGCGTCACACAAAACATGGCAACAGCAAAAACTAACCATGTTGCACTCAAAATGATAATTTAATTGCATCTGCCTCGTAATATCACTTGCCCGGACACCTTTCGAGCAAATATCCTGCCATTGGCATTTGCTTCACTTTATTTCTTTATGGCTAAGCCGCAGTAATTTCAATAAATCTTGTCAATGTCCCTAAAAAATATTAGCATAATAAAAGGCGCGACAACAAAACAGAAGGGTCAATATCGAAACGGAAACGCATTGGCACATTTACACAGAGCCGCATAATTTATGGCCAGCAACAAGCTACCGAACGACCTTAATACGTATCATTTGGAGTGTAGTGTGGGTGAGCTGAATAGGGGGCGTGTCAATGGTGCGCGCATCGATCAGTAATAAAAATTCAAATTTTGCACAGGGAGGCACAAAAATTTTGTCTGTCACCCAAAAGATGCCAAAATCCTAACCTTGGTGTCAATACTCTCTATTAAGGAGGGTATGGAGAAGATTTGCTGAAGCTGAACTATCTTAAATGTATTCCAAGGATTCGTTGGAATTTCATTTTTATTAATGTCCGTCTAACCGAAATGGAGCATCTTCACTATTCAACCCCATGTGTGGTGCTCTTGTGGGCTTGCTCAATGTACCCAAAAAGGCATACCCAAAAGACTTCTAAAATGTGTGTTTTTAAGTTCCAAGCATGTTTACCCGAAGACTCCGTGCGGACTTCTCTATTAGCTTTTGAATTTTTTTGGTTTTTTTTTGGAAAGACAACCTTTCCTGAAAAGTTTTAATGTTAGTCAAAAGCTATATTTTATACGTCATGGATTATCTCTAACCCGAAATCCATGTTGTTATGATAAACTCAATCGAAAAAGAAAGCAAAACGCAAAATTTGAAACTTTGGAATTCCACGATAAGCAAATGAGCGGTCTACGCTGAGAAAAAAATATATCTTAAACCTTTTTATAAAGAAGCTTCTGCTCCAGCATAGAGAAGGTCTCTGAAACAGCTAGACTCTGGAAATTGCTGTCAAAGCAGCCACCCATGCAGAGTCAGCTGAAAGCGAACGACGGTCACTGGACGGAAAGCAGCAGCGACATGCGTTCTACTAGATACGCACTTTCCAGGCTGTACTGTAGTCGCTGAGTCTGACACGCCTCATGACCTACACACGCAACAAATCAACATCCCAAATAACATCATTACTCCAGAGAAAATCCGTTGGGTGATCGACTCGTTCGCGATTTACAAATTCCCAGGACTGGATGAAGTATTTCCAGCCATACTAAAGACGAGCAAATGCGCAATCGTCCCATGGATGCAATCCATTTTTGAACCGTGCTTGAGAAAGAGCTATGTACCTGTGGCCTGGAGGACAGCACGCGCTGTATTCCTGCCCAAAGCGGGAAAATGCAGTCACTAACAAAAGACTACAGGCCCATTAGCCTCACGTCATTCCTGCTCAAAAGAATGGAAAAACTACTGGACCTCCATATAAGAGAAGGCATGAAACTTCGCTACACTGCCTAGTAGCCACCATCCAGAAGGCACTGTACCATCAGGAATTTGCCCTGGGAGCACCACAGAAGCGATAATACGAAGCCTAAGAGCACTAGCAATACACAAGGCATTTTAATCCTGGATATACAACCTGCTGAGCTGCAGGAAAGTACAAGCCGAGTGGGGCACATGGCGAAACGCCTCAGGGCGGAGTCCTTTCGACTCTTCAATGGAACCTCTTGGTCAACGAACTATTACTAAAATTCCGCAAGAAAGCACCCAAGATAATCGCATATGCCGACGACATAAGCATAATTATCATGGGAAAATGTTCATCGACTCTCAGCTCAATCGAACTCATGACCTTGCCGTTTATACGCACAGTCTTTGCATTTGCACCATCGGGCATTTTGCATGCTCAGAGTTTTTACTGTGATTAGCGGCACTGCCTCGAATCTGGTTGATGGTAAAGCGAGTAAAGCTGCCATTCCGTGGGTTCAGTCCCCCGAGGTCTTGAGATCGAATACAAGACGGCAAAAAAGGGAAAGTAAAAAATACTAATTATTATAGAAAGAAAAATATTCAGTGAACGCAACAACTAAACAACAGAAAAAAAATGCAATCTCTTTAAACCAGCGATGGTCTCCAGTACCCCCTGGGGGGCGAAGACATTTCGCTATTAACACATATACGAGCCGAACACATGCCGAAGTTGAGGAGAAGAGAGCAAAAAGCCTTTCATTCGCTGGCTAGCCTTTGATGCTGTCATGTCGAGGCAATTTCACGGCGCTTGATTTTCCCACACTCTCACGTTTTGGCCTCGCTCTCGTTGGCCAACGCTGCTTTAAACACTTATAACACACCCAATTCGGGACAATGTATAAAACATTGAGATACATGCTTTCGGGTGTGCGATATTACATAATTTATAGAATTAATATTGATATGGTTATATACGACTTTGATCTGTTTTTACCATACCTAGGACTTTTTAAATTCAAAAAGTCTTTCTAAGATTCATATTTGATATTCCTTATCGAAAGGAAAAAATTTTAAATTTCGCATTTTATTTTTGGAGAATATAATATATAAATTCGAATTATAATTTACAAAATGCATCATAAAACATACAACACAATCAATCAATTTCTGTTGAACCCTGTTTGTAGAGACTTTAACTAGAACAGTTTGTGTTCTAACTAGATTTTCCAGTCGCTCGGGAAGCTTGGAACTGATCGCATCGTTCGAAGGAGGGCTCCACGTATGTCTTTCTCAAGGAATC